>JAVJGJ010020620.1:0-40919 GCA_035590215.1 Microhierax caerulescens
GGCAGAGGGGTTGGAACTAGGTGATCTTTAAGGTCCCTTCTAACAGAAGCCATTGTACAATGATAACTCGATCATTTCTCATGTCTTTTAATGTAGACATTATCTTTATTTTACATTTTTATTTTTTGAAAGAAAATACTGTTTTTCACTTCTCAAATAAAAAAAAATAAGGTACCTTTATCATCTAACATTCTGATTTGCTTGAACAATTAATTCAAGTCTTTTGGCAAAGCCTAATTCCTGTTAAACTGAATTGGCAGGGGCTAATTATATTCTTTCAGTTCTTCATCAGTTGAGTCATGTATTGGTATTCCATTAATGTGTTAATACTAGATGTCAGACTAAGACTCCTGAATTCATGCAATTATCATCTTCCATTTTGTTAAAGAATATTTAATGTGCAGTGTTAGTTTCCAAATGCCAAAGATTTAAGGTATTGCCTATTTAACTAATAATTACAATTTAAAGATAAAGAAATAAAGTAAAAAAACTACATTGTGTCAAATATGTTCTTGACACCTAGGGAAGTGTACAGCAATAAAAGGCATCGAATACAGGATGAGATTATGCTACCTAATAAAACATTCTCTATCATTAAATGAAAGTATATTCCTTGAGATCTGAGTTATAAAACTGTTTTGTAAGAAAGAAATAGGGTAACATGAAGTCTGTCATCTGAAAACTTTCCTCTATGTATTTTAATGCAAAATTTCAGGAGCATGTGAAATTCTTATTACATTCCTTCTTTACATATTTCCTTTTTCTAAGACAGACAACTTCACAGAGACTTCATGAATCTGGCTGGCACTACCTCTCATCTTCATTCCCCTTGAATGAGGGTGGGGCAATTACACGTTAAGCTGAAAGAAAGATGAAGAGAGGATGTGTCAGCTCTTTCAGCTATAAATCTGTTAAGTCTAGAAGAGCTTTTGTTGTGCACGTCATAAAGTAGCTGCAGAATTTTATTGTGGAATGATTATACTTTCAACTTCAGCAATGATTTAACAAGGCTCCACAGCCCATGTATCTGTATCCAGAAATGCTCTGCAAACCCTGAGAGTGCATGCCTATCTTTAAGACAATGCAGGGAGGAAGGGTATCTGGTTTCTACCTGGCAAGTGAACTCACAAGGGAAATGTATCAGTCTTTAAGCTTCCCAACCCCTTACTTATCGCTAGTATAGTTTTGAGTCTTCTTTTCTATTAACAATGGGAAAATGAACAGAGAAACAACCAACATTCCATTCTCCTTGTGAAAAAGCACACTTGGCTTTGCCATCAGAGTCAGAGGATAGTGTTTGGGAAGCAGCTCTGTTGCTCCACTGAACCTCTTCTGATGGAGCATAAAGCCAAAGACACTGCTGGTACCTTTTTCTCTCCCACTCATGACTACGATTTTCCTGGTTTATCTATCTACCATACTTGGTGTTTTCTTATTTATCTGTTTGAAAGCAGGCCTTATTGTCCTCTTTCCCCAGTGCAGCAGAGAGTCAGATGTATTTAGGAATGAGAAGGACCGGGAAAAAATTTTCAGCTACAGCTCAAGTGCACATGTGAAGACTGCATATCTTTTGTCAAAGAAAGTATGATGAATCCTTAGCTATAGCAAAAAGATTCATCATTTTTTTGTATTTGCTGGAGAGGAATTGGAATGGTGCTGTATATATCATTGGGCTGATTCTTACATCCTGTTCACCTGTGTGCTTTCATCCACTTTGAAATACCTCGCATGCATGGATGGTTTCTCCATATGAGCCCTTGGGATTGTAAGATGCTGTTTATTCATTAACTAGGAATAAATGATTCAACATCAGCAATTGAGATAATGAACCAAATAGGGGAATGTTAACCTCTATTAACCTCTATTTTACACTTCCTACACCTTGTCCAAATTGCTTTGATCTTTTGGTAATGTTTTATGACAGCCTTTTTGACAATAGTATTTTTCAAATTAGGAAAAGGATAATAATTTGTTTCTTTGTTTCATTATCTTATGTAATTAAGGAAGTACAGACTGCATTTCACAAGCCAGAGCCCAAAAGATATTGCTTGCTAATTCTGTAAGTATGTAATTAACATAAAGCAGTGAACATTTTACTAGTTAAATATGGTTATTACAAAGCAACCATAAGAAAACCAAAATTGAAATAGTTTTTAATAATAGTCAATCTGACTTATGAAGTATCACAGAATCTATCAAGCAAAAGTTAAATGGAAGCACTTTTTACTCTAAACTTCAGATATAAAAAAAATAATAACCTATGATAGTATATAATTTTAGCCAGGTAGCTTTCCATCAGTATGATTTAATAGTGAAACGTTGCATACAACTTCACATACATGTACAAAAAGTTATTTCCATTTTTACCAGAATATTTAACATGTTTTTTTGTTTATAATAATAGCAAGGAAAGGACTTTGGGTCTGCAAATAACTCCTCTGGCAAAGATAGAAGGTACGTCAGCCCTTCATTTTTCCTTTTTTTCCTTTGTGTCTTATGTTTGCTGTTTCTAATACACTCAGTAATAAATCACTTATTTTTCTAGATGATAGAGCTTGGTGTAAAAGGACAATGTTTTACATGACGTTGAATGAGCAGTCTGAATATTTGGGAAAAGAAATTATCGTAACGCTACTTTATTTCTACCATTGTGGTGCTGGAAGATATTTATACACTCTGGAGCTGAACAAATTAAGGAAAACATGACATAGGAGATGTCAATACTGCTGAATGAGTACCCTGTTCTACAGTATTGTAATTCCCAGCTAGAGACGCCTCACACAGGCCTAAACCTGGGTGTGCATCATCACTTGGTCTCATTTCATAGTTTCAGAGTAAAAGAGTTTTGGTGTTCATCTCTGTTGTGGATTAACAACAGCAGGCAGCCAAGCCCCACAGAGCTGATCACTCACTCCCCCCAGCGGGATGGGGAGAAGACTGGAAGAGCAGAAGCAAGAAAACCCATGGGCTGAGAAAGACAGTTTAATAAGTAAAAGAAAAGAAAACCAGAAAAACAAAACCAAAAATCCAGCAAAACAAAACAAAGTAAAACAAGTGATGCAAAAGCAATCATTCACCAGTCAACCCAGCAATGCAAACCCGGCTGACTCCCTTACCAATGTCATTGATGTGCATGATGCTATATAGCGGGCACCTCCTTTTGGTCAGTTTGTATCAGAAGTCCCAGCTGTGTTCCCTTCTAGTCTCTTGGCTTCCTCTAGCCTGCTCACCAGGGGCAGAGTGAGAAGTGGAGAAAGCTGTATGAGAAACGGAACGCTGTATAAGCGCTGCTTAAAACCAGCTAAAACATTGGTGTATTATCAACACTCCTTTGATCATAAATGCAATACATAGCACCATACGGGCTGCTATGGAAAAATTAACTCCCTCCCAGCCAAAACCAATATGATTTCATATGGGAGCCACATGTGCCTCAGTGAAGTGTTAGATTTAAATCTTAGGAGATCAGGACCTAAAACCAAATAAAAATTCACATCAAAATTAAGTCTAGACACTGTTGTCATTCCAGCCTATCTTTCCTGGATGTTAACCATAGCAGCTACCCTGCTGAATGAAACTACACGTGTCATTAAATCTTGTTTTAGTCTTCTACAGAGGGGACGGGAGTGTTGTTCTCTGTGGAAATCTGAGCTGATTCCTTCAGGCTTTAAGATCTATCAAAATTTTCACTGGAAGGCATTTTACTTTCGAAGTTCAGCATCTTTTGAAACATGTGTGTTCTTGAAAAGAAGTGAAGTCTTTATTACTTTGCCTTCTTAGGGCAATTAATGAGCATAGAGGGAATATGCAAAAAGGGAAAATAAATTAAATAAATATGTGTGTAATCCTGACAGTACATTGTAAGTCAACAAAATCATACTGTTGGGACCACATTGAAGAGAGTCCCCAAACTACTTTTTTTATGCACTTAGCAGATGTTTTTCCAAAAATATCTTGTCCCTCCAGTAAATATTATTTGCACATTCCCTAACCTATCTTTTTCTTTGCCAAGTTGAGATTTAATGCAGTTGCTTATGTGGTTTTCCTAATGTGAAAAAAAATAGTGTGTGTTCATGTATCCAGAATGTATACAAATATTTGCATTTGTTGTGACCCTCCTATTCATTTGAGAAACAGAAATAAAGAGCAAGCTAACAACCAAACCCCTTAATGTTAACTGTTGTCACATATACTTGACATATATATGTCATATACATGGCATACCTTTTCAATAACTTTGACAAGAGTCAATCTGCATAGTTGCACGCCAATTCATTTTTAGTTCTGTATTATTTTAATGTTTGATTTCATGTCTCTGTTCAGTGAGGATTTTATCAATATTTCACTTAGGTCAGTATTTGTCATTTTACTAGCTTTTTTCTTAACGTCTTCTGTAGTTATCAAATCTGTCTCACGACTACTGAAAAGAATAAATTGGTTGAATTGTGGATCTGTTAACCACTATAATAAACCTGTGTGGCTGGTTGGCCTCAGCTAGCAGCCAAGTATCCACACAGCCACTTGGTCACCTCTCTCTGCCCTGGTGGGACAGAGGAAGAAAATGGGGAAGGACAAGAGTGAGACAACTTATGGGTTTCAAGAAATACAGGGAAGAAATACAAGAAATACAACTTGTCAAGCACTATCATGGGCAAAACAGACTTGACCTGGGGAACACGACTCCATTTTTCGGCAATTAGCATATATACTTAATTTCTGATTTAGGTATTGGGAAACTGATACCATGTCCCCTGACTGACATCAGCAGCATAAGCAGGATGCTGCCTACATTAGCAATGTATGATGTGAGTCTCTCAAATCACACCACCACTGGTGGAGCCAAGGGGTGGCATAACTCCTACCTGCATTCAAGTTCCATTTGCACAGTTGGCTCTTACTGCCAGATGACCTGGGTACCAAGTATTCCCAGCAGTCCACCAGGGCCACAGCATCGCTTATAATCCTGTGTTCACTATCAGTGATTGGGTGAGTTGCCATACGGGTGCATTGCTGCTCATCTTTCTTACTGCCTCAACAAATCTTCGTTAATAAGTTATTGTCAGACTCTATTACTATTCAGACCACCGAAACAAAACTTTAAAACATTTCTCCTCCTCCTCCTTTCCTAAACTCACTTTCACTCCAAACACCTTTCTCCACCCCTGCCCCCTTCCCCCCATCTTTTTTTTCCTTTCACTTCAGTATTTAGTTTTAGACACTTGTTGTCCTGTCTTGTTATCATCAGGTTACACTCAGTCCCTTCAGTGAAATGACAGATACTGCAGGAGGTTGGAGTCACTCTCTGCTGTTCCTTGTTTCTCATCTTTTTCATATGCTTTAACACAGGTCCTCCAGTGCCATAGTCCCTTCAGATGTGTAGTTGCTCTGCCATGGGGTTTCTCTTCTGACCTTATTACTCCCTCATTTCCTCTGGTTTTCTTTCTGTTGTCCCCTCCTCCCTTTTAAATGTTTTTTGCCCTTTCTTAAATATGTTTTCACAAAGGCACAACCATCTTTCTGTATGTTTTGCTTTGTGATGTTCTCAGCTGGTCACAGTGGTCTGTGCTGGGTCTGTTGGAGCCAGCTGGGACTGATTGTGTCCCATGCAGGGCAGACTCTTGTCTGTTCTCTCAGAGGCCACCCCTGCAGTCCGTCACTACCAAACACTTGGCATTTACACAGAACACAACCTTTCAAATTATATGAGCAGACTACAATGACTATAATTAAGAACAGGATGAAAAATCAAGCTGGACAACTAACAGAACCACCAGCCTGACCTCAGTGGGAGGCCACAGTCAGCAGAACAAATTATGAAGAAACAATAATTAAATAAGTTGAAATGAATGGAAAAAAGACAGATTGAAGCATGGGATTAGCAAAGGCAGATTGTGTCAGTCTGATATATAATATTTTCTTTAACAAAATGTCTGCTTTTATAGACAAGAGGGTTGTGGTAGATCTAATCTATCTTGACTTCTTTACAACACTTGATATGCTACCCCATGGGAAAATTCACTTAAGATGGTGGTTAGTAAGTTGAATAAAGAATTATTGTGTGATAGGGAGATTGTTAGTGGAGTACTCAATGGATTCATTTTTGTGACTAGACTTAAATATCTTGGTTAATGACAGATACTAATTGGTTTTTTATGATGACAGTAATGAAATATACAAAGCAACAGGAGCACCTGAATGTTTCCTGGGAAGAATAAGATGACCTTGGGGGGTGGGGTGGGGAGGGGCAGAAAAGCACAATAAAAATGATAACATGAAGTGCAATCCACCTAGGGAATTAAAGCCATAACTCTGCTAATAGATAAAGTTCTGGATGTCAAAGCAGATAAAGGATTTTATAACATTTATTGATGACAGGGTGATTGTAAGTCATTGATGTGAAATGAAAAAGCATTATCTTAAAGGGTATCAGGCAAAACTAGTATCAAAATTATTGTAAAAGCATTTGTAAAATCATCTCTGGAATTCTGTGTACTCTTCTCGTGACATATACAGAAGTAATGCAAAGGTAAAGAGTATGATTACTAAGAAGACTGAAGACAAAACCCACCTTCTGTAGACCCACATTATACAAAGACATGTAAAACAAAGACACTGTTTAGCTAGCCAAAAAAGCTCATGGATTTTTTTTTTTTTTTTTTTTTTAATTTACAGAGACGTTTAGAGTAAAAACCAAATACATGGTTATGTAGGTTACAGCACCTTGTTAACTGGAAAGAGAACATCAGCATCTGTAATTTGGTGAACTGTTTATCCAGAAATCTATTTGTAAACCAGTGGAAATGATAAACACAGATGGACTGGAAGGAGAATATTCAATTCCTCATCTGATTAGACTTAGACTGAGCGTTGTTGTTCACATTCTTTACTCAAAGTAACTTCTAAAAAAGATTTATATTATGGGAAAGATGCAACTTGAATACTTTCATAATTGGGTTAAATAAGGTGTGTGGGCTGAGGCCAACGATGGTAATTTATTTCAGTTACCCAGGATTCTTGGGGGCAGCTCTGCGGTTGATCATAACTTCCTCAAACTGAATCTTGAAAAGTAAAAGCCAGCAGTGGTTAAAGAAAATGCATTCATAATAGATAATCGTGTTCCCACTCTTAAAATCATTGCCACTTGAACTGTCTCTGCGGGACAAGGAGGGGAACAGCTTACTGACAAGTTCTGGGTAGTGATAAGCACCTTGATAATACTACAGACAACAACAAATATTTAGTTTGATGAAAAGCTTGAGATTCTATATTGCTTTCAAACATGAAGACAATAGACTCAGTAGTTATGGAGTCAGTATCTTAACTACCTAGTTTATGTTTTGACAAGTTTACTTCCTAGCAGGAACAATTCTCTTCTTCTATCCTTTTTATTTAAAGATAATTATCTTGTTACTGTCTCTCTTAAAGCCACCCATCTTACAATCTATCAGATTCCTAGTAGGCAGTTGAAGTTGAGAGAATCATTAGATCTTTTTTCAAATTCTTTTTACAAGTATAAATGCTGGAGTTGTATGAGCAAGAATGAGCAAGATAAAAAAAAATAAAAATCACTTCCTGTTCCTTTAGAGTAGGATGGGAATATCGAATATGCCATCCACTTATTATTCAAAGATCAGTTTCTGTCATTTAAGGCATAGGTGAAACTGAGAAAATGTGTACTCAGTATGAAGGCATGAAGACGAAAAAACTGTCACTTTCCTGAAAGAAATTGAAAGTGAACAGGATGCTTTATGATGTAATCACAGATATCACATAAGAGCCAAACACTGTTTTATCACTTAAAAGCTCACGTAAAGATTTTGGAGTTTGAAACAAGTGGATGAAAGCTGTGCATTAATAGAACTTAAGAGTGTGTGAAAGAGAGAAATGCAAAGGGAAACAGCACAAACTTAGAAAAGAAACAGAAGAAAAAGGCTATTAAATAATAATAGTAGTGCGAGCTTCCCTAAGAAGGAAAATGTATGGTTAGGTCTTGACTCTAAAATAGGATACAGGAAGTAGGAAAGAGAAGCAATACGTTTTGATTACTTTTTGTTGAGGTAAATGAAAAGTGTTTATTCCTTGTGGGGAGAATTCATGAAAAAGACCTTGAAAGTATGTCAGGTTACCCCTCTCACTTAGAGAGCCAAGCAACAAGGCCATGAATTTTGAGATAAAAATGATATAAATATATAGATATAAAAATATACTTGCAAATCAGATGGCTGTTGATAGGGGAAGAGACTCGAGTGATAATCAGGAATCTTTCTTTCTTGTGTTCTGTGAAAGGAGATACTGTTAAGAGAAATTCTGTAATAGTGCATAGGTATTCCATACATGGGCAATGATTCCTGTTAAACACAGTAGATGAAATAAAAATGGTGTATATATTCAGTTTTGAATCTAAGAGTATTATTTAATGTTGGAAAAATTAAATGCTACATTAACATGGCTGAATAACGTCTACCACAGTGAATAAACAAAGGTTTTGTAATCTAGTTCAAAGTGGCCCTTTTACATAGAGTTTTTTCTTTTTCCTCAGAAGACTGATCCAGACTTCTTATCTGAAAATGTAGAAAGACATATTGATAACATTAGATTATTTATCTATCTCTAGACATAGAGGCACGTACAAACAGCAGAAGCACTCCAGTTTATTAATTTTCTGTGAGCTGTTGTACAATCTCATGAAAGAGCTGTACTTCTCCCTGCCTGCCTGAAATGTGGAGACGACATCTGATCACACTCTTTGCAAAGCAGATGGGAGTGGTAAGAACTGGGAGCAAGGCAGCTGTAGGTGGTATTGCTTGCTGCACGCGAACTAAGGGATGCCGGTACTCACCAGCTGGACAATAGATTAAGGGAACACTTGATCCATCGGTTCTTCAAGGAGGCCTGTGAGGAAATTCCTTCAGTGAAAGCAATGAGATATTTTGACTTACTGTGCTACTTCACAGGATATATAGATGGACACATTGTGCTGCCAGTGACCTAACGTGTATCCTAAAGCGTATGTCAAATTAGCAAACTTAGCATCTACAACAAATACGCAGAACCATGGGTCAGTGAGGTTTGATCAGACCTTAGGAGGCAGCACAGGACAATGTGTGTTCTTCTTCTGTATCTCAGTTATGGTAGTGCTATTTCATGTTACATTTTACTTTTATGTTGTTCTATATAGAATGTTCTGCTCTTTTCTCCTTTTTCTTATGTTTTTTGGTTATATTTTATAGTCATCAGGTACTATACAGAATTAGTTTAATTCATTCAGTCTTTCTTATGCCTGCCCTAACCAGTCACGCTTCAGTTAACATTTCTTCTCAGTTGCCTGATACAGTTTATGTTATCACTGATTTAGGTTGTAGTCAAGTACCGCATTCTCTGTTGCAAGGTCAGCTATTTCACAATTCCTTCCTAGGAAGCTGTCTGGCCCGTTAATTTGGGGATTTGCAATACTAATTAAATAATAATGCTTCTCACTTATTATTAAAAAAGCCAGAAAACAACCACAAAACCAAATATTCAACATGTAGAGTGCTGCAAAACTCCCTATTTATAATGTTCTTGCATAGTCACATGTATTTTTAAATTGGTTAAGTGTTTAGTTGACTATATATGTGAAGAAAAACTATAGCAGCCTCTTAAAGTTTACTATTTGCATGACTTTGGTAAACAACTACTAAGATTTAAGATTTTTTTCCTCTTAAAAAAAAAAAAGGAAAAAATAAGTTTACTGTTACCCTTGCTTAGTTCTGTTTTGTTATTATTCTAATTTACATTTTTAGAAGTCATGGAGGCCTAACCATTATGCACCTCTTTGGATGAAGCTGTTAAACTTTCTCACTTCCTTTTTCTTTAAAGCATTGATAATATAGTGTACACCTCATTTATAAAGCCATTAAAATTAATGTGATGTAGGTGCCAAATAATGTATCTATAAATGTGCTAGATCTTCTGTCAATGAATTTGCTATAATTTATCATTAAATGCAAATCTGGAAAACCTGGGGGTTTTATATAGAAAAAGGAATAGATTTTGGCCAAGAATGATGCCTATTAGTTTTAAACACTTAATAATTTCTCTCAATTTTATTACAAGATGTGGAGCAATAGAAGAAAATTTAAAGGTAGAACAAGCGATACGAAAGACCTGATATCTATACCATACATGTTTCTCAAGTTTTACTCCAGTGTAGGTCATGTCTGTTCTGAAGAGCTAAATGCCTGGTTGTGGTTGAGGAGCACTAGGTAAACTTTTTGCGGCACATATTGCTTCTGAAACTATTCCAGGACATGGCTTTTCAAGAAAGATCTAGAACAGTAACCAAAGCATCTCAAACAGAAATTGTTAGGTTTGTTTCAGAATAGTAGTCTGGATTCAAATTGAAAAAGTAATTTATGTGCATCTTTATGTGTTAAAATGAGAAATTGTTTGCCTTACATGTTTTCTAATGTCAAAAGAAAGAAAATTCA
The DNA here is from genome assembly GCA_035590215.1 of Microhierax caerulescens. Classification (NCBI taxonomy): domain Eukaryota; kingdom Metazoa; phylum Chordata; class Aves; order Falconiformes; family Falconidae; genus Microhierax; species Microhierax caerulescens. The sequence goes on from JAVJGJ010020620.1 coordinate 10,470, forward strand.
AGAGATAATTTTAGCCTTATTAATCACCTTTTTGATGCAACAATTTATCTATATGCCGGAAATGAGAGCTTAATATAGTGTTGATCATAGAGACTTCAGTTACTTCAGCTACAGAGAAATTGGAAAACAACTAGAATACCATTATAGAATTCTTTTAAAGTAAAAAGATCACATACTACCTTCACATGTGCTTATCATAAGTATGTAATTGTGCTTTATTGTTTTGGAAGATGCTCAGAAAAGCATCTACTTCAAGGAGGCACAGAAGTTTATTCTTAGAGACAAGACCATAATTTTGTCCACACATTGAAAAAATATTTTGAGAAAAGCAACAAAGAACTTGAAGAAAAGAAAATGAAGTATTTCCCTAATGAATTATATTAGAGAACTTAGGTACATGATACCTACCATTTTCTTGTTCTTAAAAAGAAGGATATGTGGAAAACTTCCAACTTGTGCCAAAAGTGGTACATTGATCAAATTAAAGCCAGCAGACTTTAAATTCCCAATATTTTGTCCCATACAAGACAATAGATGTCTCAATATTCACTACTGGAAAGTCTGAGTTCTAGATACCATCAATATTGAGTGTAGAGCTTCTCAATCGGGAACTACTTTAATTTAATAGAGAAGGAGAGAAAAACCTTTTTAACCATATGTTTATTCTGAACATTTGTCTTAGGACGAGACAAATTTCTTCCTAGGAATATCTATTTTTTGTTAATGTTGGGAGTCTGCCAAGACCTTCCTTCAACATAAACATGTACCTTGAGTACATCTACATTGTTTTGTTATATTCTACTTCTGTTTCTATGAAATCGATACTTGCAGTTAGACATTCACGTTCCCAATGAAAATGAGACGTATCTTTTGCAGAAAGGTCCAAGAAAGAAAAATAAAAAGCAGCAACATTCTCTACCTACTGCTATCTAAGGAAATATGTACCTACACTCCTAAACCCAGTTTATTTGTATTTCAGAACTCTCATAAAATAGACACTAGGACTAAGTTTTCTTTATTTTTACTCTTGAAATAAAAGGGGAATACAAACCTAAACTACACCTTATTTTAGCACACAGGACAGTGATTTGAATACTTACATATTTAACAGAACAGTGCATTTAGCAAAATGTGTTAAAGTATGCTGCTTGGGTTTGGATAGATTCAGCTACTTAATGTGTATAATTTGATATTACTGGCTTCATGATCTGAACAAACTTAGTTGTTTCTAGAAATGGGAAATCCTTGATAACACATAGTCTCGTTATGCCTATGGGGTTTAGGTCAAATCATCTTCTGAGTGGAAAAAAAGAAACCGCACTGTAGGTTTATAAGAACTAACTCTGAGGACAATTTTTCAGTATAGTATACTTCTTGTATTATATATAGAAGAATATACATCTGTGAAATAAAATAGAAACTTCATAGTAAATACATTTTTTCTAACATTACAGTACAAGTTGGATTCTCTATAAAACAATACGGTGAAGTTGTTTAAGATAGCCTTAAGACAGTAGTAATGGTCTCATAGAAACATCTTCAGAGGCATAATGGTTAGGCCTCCTTGACTTAAAAAAGTTAGAATAGTAACAGCAAAACAGAACTTAACAAGGGTAACAGTAAACATATTCCCCCCCCCCTTTTTTTTTTTTTTTAAGAGATAAAACCCTCATACATACATCTTCAGAAAGAGATCCCATTCAGACAGGTTGCTTGCATATGAAGTGTAAAACATTTGACTGAAGGAATCTCAAAAATTACAGTGAAAGGCTAGGCACATCATCCCACAGTCTGTAACAACAAGCAGATAAGTTCCAGTTAGTTGAAATAAAGAATAAGACCAAGACCACTTTTCTAAATTTGAAATTAATTGCCCAGAGAATGTTTTAAATATTTGAATTAGTATTGAAGATTTATATTTCATGTATGTTTTTCACTTAAACAGATTCTAAATTATAGTTTAAATAGATCATCTCAAAAGGTTTTGAAGGACTTACAAATCACCTTGATCTACTAAATGGCTTAACATTGCAGATCTTCAAGACTCAGATAAACATTCAAATACTCACATCTTAATTTCAGTCTGCATTGTGAATCTATGAAATTCAGTAATGAGAAGGAGAATGAAAGATGAGTTATGAAAAAAAATGAAAAGGTGAAGCACTAGTAGGAGATGAGGGTGAAACGGCTGTAATTAAGAGTCTGGCATTGGTAGGAAATGCAGGTGAAATGTCTATAATTAAGAGTCTGACTGTCAGGCCTTCCCTGATGTATCAGTTAAGCTCTAATAAAATATTAATACAGTCAAGTGAACTACTCGGATGATGTACCTATGAAATGCTCTAAAAAGCTGAGAAAAGACCAAAAATAAAGGGACAAAGACATAAACCATGTCTGAACAGAAGGTGTGAAACATGATGACATGTGAAATAAATTAAGAAATGTGATAACAAAGTACTGTCTCATTTGTTTCATCTATTTTTCTTTTAGTGAATGAGCTATAAAACAGATATAAATGAGTCCACATAAGCTCTCCTGTTTTCAAATGAATAAATCAAATTATTTTAACATCCTTAACTTGTATGGAATTAAGTCAGATGACAAACAATGAGTTTGTAATCTGTATCTCATGTGAGAATCAACCTATTTATGATACATTATTTGAAGAGCTATTGTATAAGAGATGATGGAGAATGAAACAGGAAGAAATTTATTGAATAAAATCTAATTAGCCAGTAAGAACTCCCTACAATCAGTTAATCACACTGTAACTAAATAATTTCATAGCAGTGAGAAAAGTAACTATCCAATTATTCACTTTATTTATAATTGGTGAAAAAATCCTCATATTTCACTTACTACCTCTAGAGGTATCATAAACTATATTTTAAGAGGTAGTTTGACTTAAGCTTTAATTCCAGAATGTATTTATATAGACATTAAATCTTTAATTCTTTTACTAATAGAATATTTTTTCTGTTCTTTTCACATCTTCATCCTTAAAACTATTAGGAAAAAATGAAGTTATGCTCTTTAAGATAAATGAGAATCTGCCACCTTTGTATAGTAGGCTTTAGATTTTTTTTTTGATCAACCACACATCTTGAAAAAAGTTTATTCTAGTAGTACACCAACCACATAAACCTAAGAAAGCCTATCAGATAAATATATAATAAAACACTGCAATGACACCAGTACTGGCATGTAAAGTTTTCATTTAAACTGCCATTCTATAAAGAAAGATAATTTAATTATTATTTTTATTTTAGTCTAACTTTTCATTGTCATTTTAAGGTGAAACCATGACAGGAATTTTCATAATTAAGTGTGCTTTGCATGTAGTGTTTTACCTGGGAGTGGCATGACTGCTTTTACACGTCTGAAAAATGTCTAATGACATTAAATTCCCTAGCATATCTGGCCCAGCCTCCAGCTGGCTTTCCAGAAGATCTCTCTTTTGTAAGATTTGTGCCATGTCATCTGGTCCCTTGCAGATGTCTCAGATACCCTATGACATCTCAAATGAGAACAGATCTTCATTGTTTAGACAGGTGAATACTATCCATGATGTCTTTCAAGTTTTTTTGTCATTCTCAGACCAGTTCTGAGAGCCACCACAGATCATGGTACAGAGCAAGGTTACATTACAGTGAATTTAGGTGAAATATAATTGGAATACATTAAGAATCAGTCCTGTTGTGCATACACTCCCTGTGAGCAGCAAGTCAGAGGATTTTGACTTATGAAAGCATACATTGCATATTAATACCGGTTGCGGAGTCCCTTTCAAGCTGCAGGCCCTAGACATGTATTATAGACTGCCTTGTTCTTTCTAAAGAAAATTCTTTAATTTTAAAAATAAACACTTCAGATGTCAAAGTCCTGCTGTTGAAAATCCTACAACTCTGAAACTGAAATTACAAATTCTGCTTGGATGATAATGATTAATTCTGTGTGATTATTCTTTTCACATCTATGGTTATGACTGAGGTGAAAATATTGCAACTTAAATTCATACTATGGATCTGTGTTTGTTTTTCCTCTATGAAGTTCCATGTCCTTTGTTTAAATATCTTTTAAGTTTTTCAGAAAGAATTTTATGTTTGGAGGCAAACAAAAAAAAAAACCCCAAAACCTGATTAAATCGTTATAATATTTGTTTTCTGAGTGTAGCACTTTGATATGCAGCCCATTATCCTATATCGATTCAATCATGTTCACAAAGTTTCTCTTCTTAATCTGGATTTTGTATTTTGTAACTTCTCTACATTCAAAGGATATCTGTCCATGGATGCAAATCTTTAATGCAGAGCTTCTATCAGTTTTTGATGTGAATTTGTTCTGTTTGGCAGCCTATCCTTTCATTTGGCCCAAGAGGATCTCACAAAACAGTTTGATTAATGGCATCTTTATAAAATGTTGGGCTTTTATTCATGTGCTAGAATGAAAAGAAGTAATTATGAAAATTTGTTCCCTAAAAAAGGGTACTGAATGAAAGTACCAAACCCTGTCATGACAGGCAGAGATATGAAACAATAGTAAACAAGAATTTACTGCAAATATGCAGCAACAACAGTTAAGAAGGTAGCTCTACAGCATAAAACTAATGACTATTCATTGACGCTTAAAATATTTATTCACAGAAGTTTGATTGGAATAATAAGTGATTTTCCAGAGTAATTCCAATTCCCCGCCCCCCCCCTCCCCAAGAGAAAAAGCATTGAGTAGAGTGCCAATCAGTAGTTGATCTGAGCTTACAAAGCACAAACCCTGCCCTTGAAAGATAGCTATTCTGATATGCCTTTCACTCACATATCCTTCATATTCCAGAGGGATTATTTTTTTTTGGGGGGGGTTGTTTATTGTATGTAGAAAGTTAAACACTCTTATAAGTAAACATCAAATGTAAATAGTTTCATTTTTTCTTCTATTTTTGAAAATCCTTTATACATATCACTATAGTATTATAGGATACTACTGTAACATCTAAATGTAACTAAAAACATCAAGGAGAAAAATGTTTGGGTTTTGAATTCCTCTCCCTCTTCCCCCCAGCCTATGCCCTTGAACAAGTAACAATAAAGTAGAAATGTCATATGAACACATCTGTAAGCGGATGCCTTGTGACAGAGAACTATCGGGAAATGTCTGATCAGCACAGGTAGATGGCAAAGCTATCTTAGAGTTTCCTATTCAGGTAACAAAAAGAGTGCTGTTGATTAGATGGGTGTATGGAGTGAGAAACTAATTTGACCTTTGATTAAATGATCTCACTTTCCTGGCACCATCACCTATACCTCAATTATATTCTGCTAAGAGAAAAAATAAATTTGGCCATTATTTTAACTGACATGAAAGGGCAGAATAGAAGGGTTTCAGCTTTCACTAGCTCCTGTAGACAGTGAAATGGGAAAATGAGTGGCCCCTAGAATTTACAGCCTCTTACTTATTACAGGCTGTGACTGCTGCAAGCGCAGAGGGGATAATCAGCTTGTCAAGAGCCTGCCACTGAGAATGCCAACATATAATCACTTACATTGCTTCAGAAGACTTCTTAGGAAACTGTGGCACTGCATTTGCATTTAAAAAGCTATGTTGTACAATTGTGAAGAAAGTTTATTTCAAAAAATACTGTAAAATAGTCCTTAAAATGATTAATTCATTCTTTCCCATGAATGCCGTATAAAGAGACATAAAAGTCGATATTGTTGTTTTGAAATGTTAGGTCAAAATCATTAGACTAGTAGATAGTTGCAGGAGATAAAAACCCATTCACTGGTGAGTGTTTCTTGCACAGAGGATGGTTGGTGCCATATCTACAGAATAATAAAACTCAGCCGAATCAAAACCTGTGTATGTCAAGTGTTTCAGAACTTCAGAACGTACGGCATTGTAGCAGCTGTTAGTAGCTCAAAGTTGTACTTGGGCTTTCTGGTAGCAATGAAACACCTTAACTCAGAGAGCTCCATTTTGCAGAGCCAAGTGCTAAACAATTGCCTACAAAGTAGAAACCTTGTAAGCCACTCGAAAGAAAAATAAAAGGGAAAAGGACTTTTATCAGAACCTAAGGGCTACAAAGAGATAGATGAAAGGCTTTAGTAAAAAAAAAAAAAAAAAAAGGTCCAATAACAACAGTTTGTAAGGAAATAAAAGGAGGGACAGCTTTGCAAGTCCCTGAAGCTCCACTGAACTGAACCCAGGACAATATTGGAATTCTAAACAAGTATAGTCAGTTAAAATACTGTGAGCAAGTGAAACACAGTGCTAGAGCTCTGTTAAGTTAAGCCATATACAAACTGCAGAAATCTTCTGGAGTCATCTGGAAAGGGTACATATAAACAGAGAACAACATTGAGGGGTTAAAAGATACACAAAAGGGATTAGATTTCTGAAATAGGATACTAATCTGTTTTAGCTTCAGCTCCTATATCAAGATTAGAAAAAGGGATAAAGAGACTTAAGAAGGACAAACATTGTGAAAACTAAAGGGTGCAGTCAAATATTAAACCATGCCCCATTAACATGCCTGAACAAAAAAAAACCCATTCAAATACAAAAGCTAGGAGTAAGTGAATTATAAGCAAATTATCAAAGGAAGGGCCAGATGTTGCACTTCTTGAAGAAATCTATTATACCAGAATATAAACTGGCAAGCAATTAGTTTGTGCAGGTATTATTTTTCAGTGATTAAATTAAAGAAAAAACAAGAGGAAAAAAGAGGAGTAGTAACGTAATATCAAAGAAACTGACACTTATTAGAAGAAGAGCTTAAATCAGATACAGAGAAAAGTTTTATAGTAATAAGGAAAAAAACCTGTTTCCATCTGGTCTGCTCATTTCGGATAGGGAATTTTTAGATTTTGATTTAACATCACAAATTTTGCAATAGGGAAAAATCATACACAGAAGAGATATCAACAACAAATGACATTCCCCACAGGGGATGCACTTCTAAATATATATATATATTTAGTACTAGACTGAAAATGATACCATAATCTTGTAGGCTTAAACTCCAAGGCAAAAACAAATAAGGCTTAAGAATACTTGAAGTCATTGTGATTTGTCAAAGATACTTTTCTACAGCTAGAAAAGAAAGATAGTATGTGTCACATTCTGTTACATCTTCATTTTTCTTCAGAACTATTTTAAACCTAGGGTAAGTTTCAGCATATCTAAATGAGTATTCTAAAGAAGATGCAGTGCAGAGAAATGGGTAATGCAGCAGAGCCAGGAGACTGAGAAGGTTCAGACAAACCAAGTTCACCAGGAGCAGATTTAGTCTGGCATAGAAAGGCAATCAAGGCTAGCAGTCAGACAACATCATCATCTCATCATCGTGGAAGCAAATACTAGAATCAGAAGAGATATTTGAAGTAAAGGCAGAACACACTGGCTTAAGCACTTTGTCATACTTCACTATGCAAAGCTATGTGGCTTTTAGACACACCTACCTTGTTTGCAAAGTCCTGTGTCTGTCTACGGCCATTTGTTGGCTTGCTGGAAGAGCATCAGAGGCAAATAGGTTTTGTATAATTGTTAGGTCCCAAAACAGTACAGGTCAGTGCCCCAACCTTAACAGGTGACTTCCAAAGGCAGGCAACACCTAGTAAAATGGAATGGCTTATTTTCCACTACTTTAAGGATCTCCAGCACTTGAACATAAGCTTAAGTGGATTTGTCCTCTCAGGACCCAGGGCAGATCCCCTCTGAGGTTAAGGGTCTGGCTAAGCAGGCTTGAGGATCTTCCAGATAACCCTAGAAGTAATTTTTGCATATGATAGGCTACTGTTAAAACTGATCCTCTAGAGAGATGTACAAATAGATGTTGATCCTCATCATTTAAGTAGTTTCAAACTTACAATTCACTCAAATCTTTCTTAACATTAATCTATAAATTAATAAATCTAAGAATGAATAAAATAATCTATTATCTCGTACTTTTTTTTTATTATTTATTTCTTCTGTTTAAGTTGAGCTGTTACAAATTCAGGAATGAAAGGCCAGTGAACACATAAGGAAGAAGAAACTTGTTCACACCAGTAATTTCAGCTCTGAGAAGCATTAATTGCTCTGACTTCAGTTTCTATGACTGTTCTGAATTAAACAATAATTGAATAAGAAACAGGGATCAGGGACTCAAACCCAGGTCTCTCTTCTGAGACTATAGCCTTTATTATGTATAAGCCTTTACTCTATATAAGCACTTGACTACTAACTCACTGTTGCTTTAGTCCTGCCTTTGGAGTACAGGAACTCAATTCTCATAGGGTTTGCATTCCTACATACATGATTTCATTGCATTGGTTGGAAGGAACGCTGCCTCTCTCTCTGTTGTAGAAGGGATAGAACCGAGACTTCTAAATATTTGAGCAAGGTGTAAGGAAGAAAGAGTAAAACTAATAATCACCTAACCTGGACATAAAGAAGGTGGAGAAAAAAATAAAACCAGCACACTCAAACAAAATAACAAATAAACAACACAGGAAACAGGACAATAAAATGCTATGAAGGAAATAATATTTAACTAAGAAAATAGTCTCCACTATTAAAATTTTTCAGGCACAATTATGTAATGAGTCTCACATACACATAATAATACAAGAATGGGTTATAGCAGGTGAGATTCAATTACTTAGACATAGGCATCTAGTGCATCTATTGGGTCTTTTTGGGTATATGAGACATCCTCATGAGGCTGGCTACTATGATACAGGATCTACAGGAGACCTTCAACTTTGTGACATGGCAACTGGAAGAGAAATATAATACCCAATTTATTTCAATTATACTGAATGTCTATTTTTAAGAAACTGAACTCCATCCAGAGAGGCAATAAAGAGAATCATATAAGCAATTGATCACATTAAGCACCAAAGACCAAAATTTGTCACTTACAAAGAAAGAGTTTAAGAAAAAAAAAACAACCCTGCAGCTAAAGAAAAAGGTTCAATGGTCATTAATAGAGAAGACTTTCAAGAAGTTACAGTAATATCTAAATAAATAAAGTTTGGTAGGTGGCAATGTAACACAGTAATTCAGAAAGAGGTTGAGGAACAACTTGCCAAAGTTCTAAAAATAATAGTAAATACTTTTTTCAAGGACACAGAATGTGATGAGCCAATAGGCAACCAAAGTAAAAAGAAGAGTTCTCAGAGTATACTAGTCCACAGTTAGAAAGGCTAAATACATTGTTTGCATCTGAGCCCACCCTGCAGAAAATGGAAGTTTCCTATGCTGTAAGTCTTTGAGGGTTGTGTTTCAGGATCAGTTACAAAATGACATTTCTGTAGAGCTTACAGAGCAACAGAATGAAGAAATGAATCGTACTAGAAACCTAACAAATCAAGGAAGATATCGCTGAGTAACCAGTGTAAATACAAATGGTTTTAAATCAGCTGTGGTAGCAAATGTTTAGGAAGTTGAAGAAGTGTCAATTCTTCAATTTTCAAAGGAACATACAAGGAATAGCAGAACGCTTTAAGAAAGTTTGCAAAAATAAATCCGAAAAAATAATCAGTTGTTTTATTTAATAATTTAATATTTAAATTATTAAGTTGCATTGAAGGAGTCAGCAAGAAAAAAAAAAGTTCCTTTGCTTTTCAAAAGACATTCAGTAATTCCATCAACAGAAACGCTTAAAAAGTCTTCCAGTAAAAATGCAAATAAATAGAGGAAGTGCAGTAAGAGGCCAGCTTCTAACAAGGAATAGTAGTTATTTAAGAATAAGGAAACAGAATAGGAACAAAGTTTTGTTTCTATCAGGGAGACAGACAGATTGCTGGTAAAATTCCTGTGGGAATCCATTATCTGTGCTTTACAACATGCTTATAAATGATCAGGAAAAGGTGTTACAAATGAGATAATACAGTTTGTTGACCTCACTAAGCTATTAAAAGTAGTAAAGACCAAAAAAAAATATGACTGAATATACATGCAAAGGCACAATATTTTGCTGAATGTTTGGGGGAATAAAATTGGAGATGAAACAATGAAAATAGGTATAATGACGTACAGAGGACAAAAACTCCCAAACAAACCAACTCCTTATTTTCAAGCACCATTTTGGGTTCTGAGCTAATACTGCAAAGAAAGATCATTAAGTTATAACAGTTTCTTCTTCATGTGAAGGCACCTGTACAGTACTTTTCAATGGTGAAGAAAACCCAAAATCAAATAGAGTATTAGGAAAAAAAGCAAGAAACCGAAACACACACACACCCCACCCCTCACACCACGCGCCCCCACACCCACACATACACCGCCCCCACCCCCAAAGAAAAAGCAAACCACAAAAATTAGAATAAGAATATACAGCTAAATAAGCCTGTAATACATACTTTGATGTTATATGAAGTTCTTATTCTCCCATCTCTAAAAGTATACATTAGGAACACATATAGACAGCACATTCTAGTAAAAATTATTTTACCTTTACTAACAAAAGGACAAAAATTTTTTACTAACCCAGACCTTTAGATCTCAGACTTCTTTGGTGGTGGCTTGATTTGAGCTGGCTTTAACTTGCTGTAACAGTTGCCTACTGGTCAACTGCCTACTCACTACCTGATGTGCTGCAGCTGGGAGTACTGCACATAGCAAAGGGCTGTCAGCCTAAGGCAGCGACAAAGCCCTGACACAGCCCTTGGTGCCAGCTGAGGCATGGAAATATGCTGTGCAACTTTCAAGCTCTGGCTTGATGTACATAAAAAAGAACAAAAATATAATAAAACCTACAAATAAATACATGCCTGTGAAAACAAGAGAGGCAAGAACACCTGCTTTCCAGTACTGTACTCCTCCTGGCAAAAGAACTAAGGGTGATGATGACTGGTACCATTTTGTCTTGAAGGTCACTCAGCCTTAGGATCCACAGGAAGATTGGAAAAGTGATAGTTAAGACAAGAGGAAAGGGTTAGTTGTAGGTAGGCATTTTTATATAATAATAGTTGTTAGTGAAGGTTTTTTTTTTGTTTGTTTTTTGTTTTTTTCTGAATTAATTGGGTGATTTGGATTATTAGACTGTTAAAACATCAACTGAACTAACATTAAGTTCTGGGCTCCATACAAATGCTGTGTTCCCCTTTGCCATTAATGAGATTTTGGGTGTAAAAACTAGGGCAAGAAAGAGACCAGGCAATCAACAGCTTCCTAATAAAGAATTGCTAAACTGAGTAGGCTCTTGTCACAGCAGAAAAATGAGTGAGTGGGAGTATAGTGGAAATGCACAAAGCAAGGAGTCATACGGTAAGTAAAGATCCATTATGTCTTCCCTTTCTTAATACTGGGAAGAGAAGTCATAAGACAAAAAATGTAGATGTCAGTTTAAAAAGAAACTTAAAGTCGTACTTAAGTATTAAGATACACTGCCACATGACACTATGGATGCTCAAAGTTCACATAGTTTCAAGAACACACAAACGCAGGAAAGAAAAACTTTCTAAGACTTTAAATAGAAATATACTATTTCTTCTAAGAAAGTCCAAAGCTACAAATTTTTGGAGACTGGAAGTATATTCTGGGGAATTCTGAACCTGCATTTTCAGCTTGAGTACCCCTCCTTAGACTTCTGCTGAAGAGCTGATATTGTTTGCCACATTGACATGACAGATATTATGAGTCTATAAAACAATATAACAATACAATTCAGTATAATAATACCACTTAACTTTCCACATATTTTAGAGTAAGGAAATCCTGGGTACACTGAATATAGTTGTAATATTTTAATACTGAGTACAAAGGAATGGTTTATTATTTGGTTTGTATAGGTTAATCTTAATTCTGAATTTAGATCTGAATGCATTTTAATGATGCTTCTGAAAAGAACAGACTCAGTTTTTCCTTAGAGAATATGTATTAATTAATAGGCTTCATATATAAAATGAATGCATATATATTGGAATGCTCTCTATACTGCTGGTAAATACACATGTACAATTTAGAAGACAATAGAAGCTTAACAATATATCAGATTTTAAGCTTACCTTTACTAAATTTGCAATATTTCTGCAAAGCTCCAAGTGGGGAATTGGTATTGCCACATTTACTAACATAGTTCTCAATAAACAAGGACACTTTTGGGATAGTACCATGATCACCCTAATGTTGCACAGAAATGATATTAAGTTTAAATATAAATTAGATGTAGTTATTTTTTCGCTCAGAAGATTTAAATCATCAGAAGAGTACTTAGGTTTCATAATAATGTTTCAGATATGAAATTTAATAAAAAGAAGAAATATTTTCTTCCCTTATTCCCAATACTCATCAGAAATGATTCTGAATTTCAGATGGGATTGTCTAATCTAATATGCCACGTGTGGGAAGGGAGTAGGTATGTGATCACCAGCCATCTTTTATAAAATTATGGAAATTAGTACTATCAGAGAACATGTGGGACTATTAATATACCAGTTTGGGTTTAACTGCAAGGAAAACATCGTAACGAATCTACGTAGGAAGTGTAAGTTTCAGGAGTGTTAACTCAAATTATGAGGAAGATTGTCTCAAATGGCCTGCTGTTTACATGATGTAACTAACTTCTGCGGTTACATTTAGAAGATAAGGTTGCTTTTACAAAGATGTTAAGGCCCATCTTATGAGGCAGGTTTTTTGGACATCTTTAGCTGAGTGCAAAGATACTCTCCAAGTAAGATGTATATAATTTAGATGTATAAAGTGATTATTTATTAGTTAGCAGACAAAAGAAGATAGTTGCCATTTAATGAGATATTAGCCTAAGCATGTGTGGTCATCACTCCTTATAACACAACTGAAGAGGCTCTGCTGTCCAGAAAAGTATCAGTCAGGAGGGGCAGGGATTGCATGGGTCCTGGGTGCTGCTGATTTGCTAGGGCCCACAAGCTGTATCATCAGTGGTAACACTGATGGCTTGACTATAAGATCCTATAATTACTATTTATGCTGAGCAACTGGTTTTCCTTTAGGATTTTGTATCTTTCCATGTTGGCATTTCCTCTCATTGATGCACTAGGAACCCCACTTATGTCTGCAATTTTTTATTTTCCTAATGTCTTTTGCTAGCAGTTTTTCTCAGCAGTCCAAATCAGAGCTATGCAGCTGCATTATCACAGCTGTCCTTGTAGGCAGTTACACCCTTGAGACAATCGATGGTTTATAGCAAGGGTTAGAGGAGGCGGTTACAGAGAAAATACCTAAAAGAGGTGCTCTGTTAGAACAATAGGGAAGATATTCTGTGAAAGCTTGGTTGTTGTTGTTTTTTTAATTAAAGAAAATACTGATATAAAATTCTTCACATTTATACACAGAGAGAGACAATCCCCAGGGTAATAGTGCTAAGAAAAATGGTACATTCTTAGATGAAAATTTAATGTGATGTAGGACATAAACACCACATTCACCTCCTCAACTAACGCTGTTAAACTAAAGGCTGAACTGTCCTATGCTCCCTATAAAGTCTCTATAAAGCAATAAATAGCTGTCATTGATGGGTGTATTTCCCCACCTAAATAATCCTAGGAACAGAACCATCTGCCCTAACATATGCATGTAAAGGTCAGGCATGCTGAAAGACTAATCATATCAATCTCCAGTTGTACCCAACAGAGGGAACCAAGTACCTGCATGGCATAGTTATCTGACCTTTCTCAGACACTCTGAGATGAGAAACAATAATTCTCTTGTGATAAGTTATATCTCCATTGACTATAAAGAGATGTATGGGATACAAACACAGATTAAGGGTTTATTTTTTATCTCTACTTTAGATTAGTTGAAGCTAAATCCATTTCTTCCTGGCTACAACTAAATTATGTAGCAAATTCTTGTCCAAATTCAGCCTGGAAAAGAACTGAGCTTCCTTTTGGTCAGCGCAGTCATGTCTTCCTCCTATGAAAAGTAAGAAGCCAAAGCAGAGATGTATGACACTGGGCTTCATCCTGACCTGGATTCAGGTCTTGGTCAGAGCATTTATTTATCAGAAGTGTGGGAAGTGATCATGGGTCTTACATTTTCCATAGAGTCTGTGCTGACTGGAAAGATTGAGGCTTAGATACCTTGGTTAGAAGTTAAATGGGTTAAAATGAATCTGAGCTTTATTTGCTTCACTTAGGAAGCAGCGTAAACTAAACTTTTTTAATAGGGTTAAAATGCTTACATCCAATGTGTAATGCTCTTTGACCAATCCACTTTATAAAGTCATTCAGAAAGTTTCCCAAACAAGAGCAAGCCAGATCACATGGTAGATCTGGACCTGAAACCAAAATTATCTTGCTGATACTCCACAAAAAAGGAATAAAGTCTCCACACCTCTCCTCTATGTTGGCTATGCTGTGTCCACCAGAAAGCTAAACAAACAAACAAATTTAATAGCATGGTTATTTTAGTTTCTTTCATGTAAAAGAATACTCAACACTGTTAATAATAGAAATGGCATAATACAGAATAATAGAAATAAACTGGAAATAATAGAAAAGTTCTTCATATACCTTTTGCAGATATTTTCAAGTCATTGTTTCTCTAGGAACAGTAATATTTTTAGACTTTTGCAAATAAATACATTTTAAATATTATTTATGCACTACAGCATAGAGGTAGGAATATTCTAACGTTGAAGCTATTCTTTATATCTGACTGGTACATGTCAAAAGTAGGTTCACTGAAATCAATGCACATAAATATTTGATAAATGAAAGAAAACTCTAAACCATGTATGAATTCTCCAAATATGTTGGAAGAGAAAATTTTGTTATCTGTAACTCCATTATAATTTCATTTCAGTAATTTTATAAAATCCTTAGGGTTTAAAGCTATTACTAAAATATAATTAAAGAATATTTTATTTTATTTTATTTTATTTCTTGTTCTGGAACTCAAATCTATACCTGTCACAGTGTGAGGAATAGAGTCAGAGAGCTGTGCTATGTTTAGTCAGTATATAATACAGCAAAATTTCAAACTAGAAGTAATACATTTCAATGCAAAAGTAATTGGTTATATTTTGTTAATTTATATCTGAGTTTAAAATAATTGGACTATATGAATACTTGCTATAACTTCACTGATCTTTTGTGTTTCAGAACATGTGAAATTGTCTGTGTCTTGAGGTATGACATGGAGATAGCAGCACAGAGAAGTGTAATTCCCCAAATAGGACTGCCTGTGTCCTGTGATAGGTACGTCTGCATCTTTTCTCCATGACCATCATGACTGCTTTAACATTACCTATGCTTAAATTAAATTGCTTGCTGGTAGTATTGAACCATTCATTTTTTCTAATTTGGGGTATCAAATAATTTAAGCAAATTACTAAAATAGGTATATTATTTATTTCACATCTTCGTTACTATCTAGTTACTAGAAAATACGGTGTGCAGCATTTTGGATGGACATAGGTATGAGTGAATGTATATTTAGAGCTGATTGGTTAAAATTTGCTGACAATACTCTCTCATCTTGAAAAGTCAAATGTAAAAGGATGTGTTGATTCATGCTCAATTTTCTTTCAGATCCATGATGCCTCAGCTCCCGACTTCTCTCCCTTGTGGCTGCCTCCTCCTGTATTTGGTGAACTGTCTACAGCTGTTTTCACTCTTCTGTAACTCCTTCACAAACCTTGTTACACGGATTCTTTGATCTTGTAAGCCAAATAAAGCAAATAAAGCAAATAAAGCTGTCCTGATGGACAGCTAACTTTAAAAATGGTTAAAAACTGGAAAGAGCAATTCCTTCAGCTAGCTAGCTGTCTTCCTGCCTGTCTATCTATCTATGTATGTAATTGATTTATTTTTCCCCACTTCTTTCCAAAAGATAAGTATTATTTTATGGGAAGAAAATTTAAATGTTAACCCTCCTTTAAGCTGTAAAATTAATATTACAGTAATAAAAATCCTGTATGAACAGCTTCTTTAGGAAGAAGGAATATTCCAATTCAAGGAGACTGCTGAAAGGCAGGAATTAGTAGGGAACTTTTTAAAGGATTTCATTTGGAATGAAGAATGTAATTAACTGCTCCAGCTTGCTAAATAATTCACAAATTTTTCATGAGAAAAGGACCCAGAGGAGAAAGAAACTAATTAGGATATTTGTAAATAATTATATAATCATAATTGTATACTGATTTTCAATGAAGAAATATGGCTTTAAGAAACTTTTTTGAAGAGACATTTCTAGCAGTCTATAGTCTATCTATATTTCTTTCTTTTTTTAAATGAAACTGAGGCAAAAATTGGAGATTTTGAAAATCCTAAGAAACAGAAACCATCAAAAAAATATTGATTTTAACATGCTTGATCTTTTTAGCATTACAGAAACTGAAATTTCAGTTTCTACAAATGAACTAAAATGGTATTAGGAGGGGGGTAAGTTTGTGATTTATTTTTTTTTTTATGTATCTGGCTACAATTATCCTATTTAATACCTTGCCTTTTGGGAACTGTAATTTAGAAGCCTCATGTTCAGAGCTGATTAAATTGAAATTGATGGGCAACAAAGGAAATTAAATTCCCTAGGGATCTGCGTCCACAGATCATGAAAGCCCTACCCATTAAACAATATTCAAAAGGCAAATTCTATGTGAAGATTATTAAATTACTGCAACAGAAGGCAATATTATAATCTAAACTAAAATATCCTTATATTAATTTTTTCAATTTGCTTTTGTTGATATGTAAGAAACAGTAGTACTGATAGTTTTCTAAGACTTCGTTCCTATTGCAATGAAAAATTGCAAATAATTCTGCATATAAAAATGCGAAACTTCATTTTAAAATAACTGAATTAAACAGAAAAAAAAATAACATTTAGGTTTTATTAATGTTATGTTTTCTACTTTAAATGTTGGTCAAATAATGTAACTAAATAAATAAATAAACAAAAGGAGAAAGGTAATTAACTAGTAAAATCATATCACTCTGATAAAGGAAACTGAAAACCAATGGCATCATTTAATATTATTTTTCCAGGCTTCAGCTGTATAGATGGATTGAAATTAGATCAGTAAGCTATTTCAGTCTAAAGCCTATTAAATATGTTTGTTCTTAGGCACACATTTGGGCTAATTTTAATTTTTATTTAAATCAGTAACATTCTGTTATAAACCAGCTATTTTAAGGTAATGGTTAGGCATAGGACATGGATCTTGAAAGTGATGGATCATTGAACCTTTACAGTTTAATAACACCTCAGAAGAAGATTCATAGGACTTTGTGAACTTATGCAAGTCCTTAGTGTATTTCACTGATTTGCATCTCTCAGGAGGTTATGGTTATTACTAGACCTTGTAACATACTTTCCCTCTGCAAACAGCAAGCGGGGGTGAAAGAGGAGCCTGAAGCTGCTTGAGACTATTTTAATGAGTGAAGCCTCCTTGAACTGACTTTCAGAAAAGACATTAATTGCAGAAAGGTCTCATAATAATTATAGTATCTTGAAACGTGTAAGTTATGTTGGCTATAAAATGGGGCCTACACAATCAAATTATTACAGGCACAATATTAAACTGCCTCCTTTTTGTGGTTTGCTCCCACTATTAGCATGTTCTCATTAACCAAGTTAAAGTATTTCATTTCTACAGATTTTATAGTAGATGGGGTTTATATTGTACTTCAGAGGCTACAAGACTAATAACACATCTCTTTAAAATGCGCAGTGAAGCAGCAGTGCCTTAAGTACCCTATGCATGCATTCCTGCATTGGAGAATATCCTAAAATCAAACAGACCTCTAAAGTTGTAATAAAATTTCAGGGCTTCCCATCCCACAAAGAAAAACTTATGTATTATTTTTGGGGTGGGGGGGTGAGGGTTTTGGGGTTTTTTTTGGGGTTTTTTTTTGTCCCCAGGAGAAAGGCAGAGACTTGTGTATTAACTGATAGACTGGCATAAGTGGGTGATATGGGTAGTCTGTAGTAGCATGGAACTGTCACGAGTTCCCTGAGAAAAAAAACACATGTTGAGTTGAGGACTCATCAGCATAATGTCCAGGATAACATACAGGAGATTCATGGCCAGATCAGACCATTATTGTAAATTTATCCTGGTTATTTCCATGTGAGAAACACGCAGGTTGAAAAGACGTTTTCTCCCAAAAATACCTGCCATATATTAAAAGCATTTTAAAATATTTTTTTTCTCCCCAGAAGGTAGTAGTGAAAACAGAGTAAGTTTTAGCTAAATGAAAATATGAAACTATTCGGCCAATTTTACCATCACCTGCAATTTATGTGATTGTTTCTCTGTGCTTTTTTGCTCCCAGGATAGCTGCTTTTGCTACATTGAGTTCTACTCCTTCCCAGTTGTATATCACTTACTCTTAATCGTTCTGAACATTTTAAAAGCCCAGAAGATGTTGAAGATAGCTTTTCCCCTCAAGTTAGGCCTCAAAAATTAGGTTCGTTTCTGTAACCATGAATTAATTTTGCTTATAAAAGTCTCTTTACTGTGGCAATGAGTTGCAAAACTACACTAATAAGAAATTTTCGTACATTCTTTGATACTTCCACAGTTTCTTTAAAGGCCTATTTTATGCAAAATTTCAGAGAAAAATAATTACCTGTTAAATTAGTTTTAAATTACAATATATAATTTTTTGAAAAAAATATCTCTGTAAGGATGATTTTGTCATTTGTTCAATCTATCACCGCTGAGTGAAAGATTCTGTTTTACAGGCTTGTAAAAAAGTGAATCTGCTGAAGGAGGTCAATATTATGCCTAATGTTATCTACTATTAATTACCATTTCTGCTTCATCAAAGTTAGTTCTTTTCAGTTCTTTTCTTATAAACTATTTAATAAAATGGACATCTGTTTTTACTACTAAGATACAATACATACCTTTAAAGATACTATTTCTATTGAGTTCATTTTGGATATGACGGAAACAAGGACAAAATATTTCAATTTAATTGTAGGTATTGCGTTTAGCTGAAACTGTTTCCCATTACTACTGTCAGAACTCCCTTCAATTCTCTTCAGCTACATGTTCTAGATAACTGCTGTTCTCATGTAAGGCTCACAGTACATCATCTGGTATAACTCCAGTGGTATCAGGGATCTTTGTATCAAAATTTGACATAGATGCCTTTGACTTAATCACATTATTAGTTCAATGAATTGCCAAACTTTTCCTCCAGACTACTTTCCAAAACTGCTATAAACCACAAATATGTCTGGTACAAATTATCAAGGTCTAGTCAGTTGATTGGTTGGTTGCTTTTTTTTTTTTTTTTTTTTTTTTGTTTGAAGCAGAGAATTTATGGGTGAAGATCAGAGAAGCTATCTATATGTATAATATCATGGCAGTCACCTGCTTTTCTAACATAGCCAAGAAAGAAAGGTAAAATAAGCCATCTTCAGACAACCAGAAGAAATCTTATGATCATGGTCCTTGGTTACTATAGGGAACTTTCTGTTGGAAGGATGGTACTGCTGGATAAAAGAAATCTAGGAGATTTTTGGAATGTGTTCAAGAGAATTTATTGACATAGGTGACCAATAACTAGGAGAAGCAGTCTGCTAGACCTGCTGCTTAATGTTAAAGAGCTGGCCAAAGCTGTTAAAGGTGATGGCACCCTTGACTACAACAAACAAGAGATAGTGAAGTTTAAGGTCTAGCGAGAAGGGAACTAGATGAGGAGCAGTACCAGACCCCAGAATAAAGGAGCAGAGTCTTTTTGCTTCTGAGTTTTGTTTTGAAGGGTGAAGTGGCCCAGAGAGTTAATAAGTCATATATCTTCAAAGCACAAGAAGAATCCATTCTGATATGCAGAAAGTTAAATGTGAATAGCAGAAGGCTGTTAATGCGGAACGACAAAATCCTCACTGAGCAAAACATAACGCACATAAAAGGCTGAAACAGGGATGGAGTACCCATCAGGAGTATAGGACACATTGGACAAGTTTGCAGAAATGGATTTAGGAAACTCCATTCAGCAGCAAAGTGTTGTGAACTGACTGCAACTCCCATTCCTTGTCTGTCCTGCACCACTGCAGGGCAGGAGAAGAACAGTCAGGAATGAAGGTGTGAAGTTGAGCTGCAGTGAAGCAAGGGAGATGTTTTTAGTTTTCATCTTTGCTTCTCACTATCCTATTTTTAATTGGCAATAAAATAAATTATTTTCACCAAGTCTAGTCTGTTTTACTCGTGACGGCGGTTGGTAACTGATCTCCCTGTCTTTATCTCTACCACAAGCTTTTTCATATTATTTTCTCCTCCTGGCTTGTTCGGAAGGGACAGTGAGGGAGTGGCTGGGTGGGGTCTGGCAGCCAGCCAAAGTGAACCCCTCTCAGAAACGTCTTCAAGATGCTGAGGGAGCTGGTCAATATAATTTTGCGGTCAGCCTCTACCAATTTTGACATGGTGATTAGGGGAGATTTCTAGTAATCTGAAAGTCAAACATAGCATCCATTTCCAAGGAAGGCAAGATAGTTTGGAGGGCAGCATGCTCTTTTGCATAACTCCAGCTTCTAGGAAGATCATGAAGAAAATATTTATGCACATAAGGAACACAAAGGTTGTTAGCAGTATGGATTTGTCAAACATTAATTATGCCTGAATAACTGGACAGCTTTCTGTGGTGGATGAAGTGAGATCAGTGATGTTGTTTGCCTTGACTTTAACAAGGCTTTTGACATTATCTTCCATAGTATAGCTAAACTGGTGAGGTATGGTTTGGACAGGTGGGATTTAAGGTGAGAGGACTGGAGGTTTGACTCAGTGTGGTAATTGGAGTAAAAAAATTCATCTGGAGGCCAATAATTATTCATGTTCCTCAGGGTACCTAGAACTTTTATTGATAGTGGGAATGATATTTTTCAAAGTCTTCATCTGGGTGATTTGAAGGAAAGCATCCTCATGGCATCTGTGGATAGTATCAAAAGCCGGGGGTGTGGGGTGTGGGGAGCAATTGATGCATTAGAAGGAAGGGCTGCTATTCAGACAGTTCTTGACAAAACAGGTAACTAAGGGTCTAGTCCAGTCAGGAACAGAAGCTGACAGGAATGGAGACTACACAACATGACCTGCTTTACTGCCTGACTGTCCTCATGGTGAGAAAGTTTTTGTTTATATCCATTCTGAACTTGTCTTTTTTCAATTTATGTCTCTTGTCTCTTTTCCTCCCACCATGCACTCCTGTGAAGAGTCTGGCTCCCTCTTCCTAGTAATCTCCACCTAAGTACTTGGGGACTACTGCCAGGTGGTCCCAACACTATTTCTTTTCTAGACTCACCAAGCCCCCATCCCTTCATTCTTATAGGAAAAGTGCTCCAAATCCCAACCATCTCAGGGGCCCACCACTGACCTCACTCCAGTTTGTTGAGATTTTTTTTTATATTGGGGCTGAGTGAAGTGTTCCAGATGTGATAAGTGTGAGTTGGTTATCACTTCTTTCAGTCTACTGGCTCTGCTTATGTTGATGTCACATATAAAACAATTGCCTTTCTGTTGACGCATATTCATTTTGCTGTCCGCCAGGGCCCCCAGGTCCTTATTGCAGAGCTGCTCCCTAGCTAGTCAGTCCCAATCTGTGTCTCTGCAAGGGCTGATTCCTTCCCAGGTGCAGGGTTTCACATTTGTCCTTGTTGAATTTCATAAGGTCGCTGTTGGCCCATTCCTCCAGGAAATGTAAGCCTTTCTGCATGACAGATTGACCAGCCTCAACACCTACTTCTACAGTTCAGTGTCATCTGCAAATTTAATAATAGGGTGTTCTGATCTTTTCACTGATGGAGATAGTAAGCAGGACATGTTCCAGGATATACCCACACACTACTCCATTTGTTACTGTCCTCCAAGTATGGAATGCAAAGTTTTAAATACAACTACCATCTGAGTCCAGTGTTTTACTTGTATAGTTGTCTGTTCATCCAGACTATGGTCTTGGGAGTTGGACTAGATGATATCCAGAAGTCTCTTCCAACCCTGACCATTCTGTGATCCTGTGATTCCTACCTTGGGTACAAGAATACTGCAGGAGACAGTTTCAAAATCCTTGCTAAAGTCAAAGTCAATGTCATCCACTCTTCCTGCCTCCTCCACAGATACAGTGTTTTCATTACGGGAGGCAGTCAGGTCGGTCAGGCATGATTCACTTTTAGTAAATCCATGTTTTTCTCAATAACTTTCTTCTTTTTCATGTGTCCAGAGATGCATTCTAAGAGATCTTGGTCAATGATTTACCCAGGAAACATAGTAGAACTTATTAGGCTGGAGTTCCTTAGGCTGACCTTTTGGTGTTTCATAATGATGCAACACTTGCTTTTATACAGTCATAAGGGACCTTCCTCAGTCTCCACAACTTTTCAAAAATGTCCGTGCAAGGACATTAAACAGTTTTTTCCAGCATGTTTGGATGCAGATTGTCAGGTCCCATGGACTTGGGTGAGATGAGTTCTCTCCAGTAATCATTGATATAATTACCATCCGCTGCTGTTAATTCTCTTCCCTGAACCTTTTCACGAAGTGCAGAGGCCTGGGAGACTTTGGTTGTGAAAGGTGGTGCAGCTGAAAAGGCACTAAGACAGACTTTTACTGAGTGTGCATAGTAAAAGGGCAAGCAGCAGTGACTACGTGTTATGTCAAGTTCCAATTAGATATTAGGAAAACCTGTGTACCATGAAGGTAGTCTAACAGAGAGGAAGTGCATACACCGTTCTTGGAAACATTCAAATCTTAATTCAATAAAGACCTGGGAAATATGATTTGCTTTAGCTGGACCAGATGACCCCCGCTCCAACCTCAAAAATTCCATGATTTGCTGAGGTGAAAGTGAACTGAGCCTTGCCTGTCTCTCAGTCTTTGTTGAGTCCATCCACTTAGAGTGTGAGCTTCTCTTCTGTGCTTACGTTTCTAGACACAAACCCTCAGAAAGGGGCAGCAAATTTATAAGGCAGGTGCCCTTTCTTTTCCCCATGTTAAGAGCCAGCTAACTGTGTTGTAATGAATATATGCTGACAGAACTGCTGTTCAAGGACTTGTTATCAGGTGAAAAAGTTAATCTCCAGCTCTCTCATTTTTGTAGATAATTCAGTGGGAGTTTTGAGGGAAAGCACAAACCCAGTTTTTATTCACAAGACAAATGCAACCATGCTACAGACTGAATTCTAGCAGAGGATACACATTAAGAAATTCACACCCATCTGTGTATAAATCCACATTAAGCAGTGCATTAAATCCTTCCCAAAGGCTTACAAACGTGATTTTAGAATGAACTAGTTTACCTTAAAGACAGAAAAAGTGTACTGTTATCTGTCTCATTGCTTGTTTATTCAGAAGTCAGGATTGTTCTTCTTCCCATTCAGCCAAATATTTAGGACGAACTTTATCAGAATGTGGATACAGGGATAATGCGGATTAGATTCCTGTTCAGTCTCCTGAGAATCTGTTAATTGTCATAAGTTATTGTTTGGACATACGTGTTTTATGTATTTGAAAGCACAAATTCTTTGTAAACGAAAGGTTTAAATGATACAGCAATAATACAGAAAATTATTATATTTACAAGCCAGAAGTTGTGCATGACAATTCAAGAAATATTTCTTATTATTTAGTGTGCCTTACAATGCTGAATGAACTCAGTCTGAACCTAGAGACAATCTAGAACCAGTTCATGCAAACTCTATTGGCTGAATTGCAGCTGCTAATGATCTGTAAAAGGAAAGTCGATCTACCCCTTGATAGAGATTACTGCACCAAATGTAGCAAAAAGCTATGTGAAATGTGAAATGTTTGCTGTTTAATGGAGAAAGATACTGTTAGTATGTCCGGTTTCTTTTTTGGGTCAAGGAAAATAGGTCTGTTGTCTTCTGTTATTTTTTAAATTACAGACACACACAAAATCACTTGTAGTTTTGTTTTTCTGATGTTTACTAATGCAAATGTTATTTTTATATATGAACATGTTTTTAGATTTGTAATTTCACATTTCTCCTTTCAGCTGAATTTACCACCTATTAGATCAATAAACTATTTAAATTATGAAAAACTATGGCTACCATGGTTGGAATACTGTCAGGCTAAATCGTTTTTTTAAAGTACCATTGATATTCCCACACAACTTGATTGGTCTGCCTTGTATATGTAACTTTGCTTCACTTTTGCCAAGTGTACTGTGATTCTTAGTACTAGATAGTCTTGAATTTTTCACTGAACTTAATTAACAAACAATATATTCCATATTTCTCTCTTTTTTTGTATTATCTGCACACAGACTTTAATTTTTATTTGGTGTTTTTCTATAAGAAAATCTTGTATTTGTCAGACTTGTGAGGCAGATGTGCTCACAATATTTTTTTCCAGAGAGCACCATAAAATATACTGAAGGAATCTTGAATGCATAAAGCTAAGTTCTGTTTGAAGGCAAGAAAGAAAAGCTGTGTTTTTCAAATAAATAAACAGAGTGAGAGGATAAAAACAAAGATTCCTTGGAAAGAGTACACACAGTTCCTTTGAAGGGTGTTAAAAAATGAGTTTTCTTTCTTTTTACATTATTTTCTCTCCCCTTCTCTCTCTCTTTTCATTATTTCTGTGTTTGGACTGTGGGTTACTGACTCAGTATTTCCCCCGGTCTTTACTGTCTTGTTCCCTCCTTCCCCATCTTGAACTTCAGAACCTTTTCCCAGCTCTGCACACTCATTTACTCTGAAGGAAGGTTCCATTTCCTTGTCCAAAGTGCAGTAGCCAAGGTAAGCCTTCCTCCTCACCTTTCTCCCTGCTGCTGAGCCAAATTTTTATAGAATGCAGCGTGTTTCACAGTAAACTGCGATCAAATCAACAAAACGTTTACTAACGCATTTGTAATTTCTGGAGTTTGGATGTTTTATTTGGTATGCTTTTTATTTTGACTTTTTATTTGATATTTCCCCCCACCCCTCTCTTCCTCCTGGGCTCAGCTTCAGCCCCAATTTTCTCTACCTCCCTCCCACCAGGTGGTACAGGGGGACAGGGAACAGGGCTTCCAGCCTGTTCATAAGGTGCTGTCTCTGCAGCTTCTTGCTCTTTCCTCCTCATGTTCTTGCATGCCCCAGGGTGGGGTCCCTCCCTGTGGAGACAGTCCTCCATGAAGTTCTCCAATGTGGATCTTTCCCATGGCCTGCAGCTCTTCATGAACTGCTCCACCAGGGATCCATTTCACAGGACATAGTCCTCCAAGAACAGACTGCTCTGGTGTGATGTTTCTCTCACATATTCTCACTCCTCTCTCCTGATTGCTGTTGCACAGCAGTTTTATGCCCTTCTTAAATATTTTGTCACAGAGGTGCTGCCACCATGGCTGATGGGCTCAGCTTTGGCCAGCGGTTGGTCCATCTTGGACCTGGCTGGCACTGGTTCTCTCAGACGTGGGGGAAGCTTCAGGCGTCTTCTCACAGAAGCCACGTCTGCAACCCCGCTGCTATCAAAACCTTGCCACATAAACCCAGTTCACTCTTCCATTCTATCTCGATTCCTTAGGTCTTCAGGGAACAGTTGGCCAGTATTATTTTTGACAACAAATTTATGCATCTCCGTCATGGAAGGGTAACAATGACATTTCCACACAGCAAAGTATTTAGGCACAGGCATAAGTTCAGTAAGCACTTTATCTTGTGAAGGAATAACTGTAGTAATTATATAATTTATCTGTAAGAATTGATTCTGCATGTGATATTTGGAGGGTTGTCAAGATATGTATATGGGAAAATATGGAGAACTATGAAGGTTATATTGGTGTACATTTGAAATGCCTGTATTTCTCAGGAATTATGAAATAACAAACTATGGATTTCTTACTGAGTGACTGACAAAAATATACACCACATTATCTTAAAATCTACCTAAGTCACAGAAAGCTTATTAAATGATATGGATACTTAAAAATACTAATTTATTCTACTGCATTTTGCTCATATGGACATGTAATTCCTACTAAAAATGTTCTGGAGTAGCTTTTATAAGCATTAAATCATTACAAATGAAAAGTTTATTATCTTCAACTTCTCTAACACTAAAAATGAACAACCACACCAGAAAACAAGGTATTTGACCATTGATAAAATTAAGCTTCTTTTCAAACTCCATAGAATTTTTTTTAGGTGAAATCCTATTCTGGCTTCAGCAGCAGATTTTGGAGCTAGAGATGGTGAAATACAGGCATGCAAGAAGTCTCATCTAGAAGATCTCATCGAGGTTCATGTTCTGCACTGGGCAGCAGGGATGGGGTGCAGGGTTCTTTTTGGATCTCAGTAAGAAAAGGCACAGCAGCACATATTATAACAAAACTGCTTTAACGGTAATCATAACACAACAGATATAGGAAAAGAACTACAAGTAGTGAGCAAATTTTGCACTCCTCCAGATGCTGGAACCCTACTTGGGCAGATCACTGGTAGGCAGCCACGACAGGCTGTAGAGAGGTTCACCTTCCCCCCAGTAGCATGTCTCCTCATATCTAGTGTAGCAAACAAAACTATATAACTTGCTTTGACAAGCAAGGATGTCATCTTTTTTAACGGCCACCGCTAGCTACCCATACCTAGGAACTGTAACCAGCAGCAGTACATACCCGGAGCTTTTCAGCTTGTTCTCTTTAGTTAGATTGCTGGTGTTACACAGCAGTGACTCATACTAAACAACGGGTATCCCAGCCCTAAGCACAAGACCCAATATGGCTGTCAGGACTTGCTCTAGAACCTTCTGCAAGGTTCCCCACACAGTCCAGCTGAGAATCTCTCCTCTGTTCCTCATGCTTTTGCCTATGCAGGAAAGAATTCTGGTTCACTGTGTTAAACCAGACTTCCTCATGGTTCATTTCCTTGAATCTCTATTACTTTTACCATTAGGCAGGAATCTAGAAGGGAGTGAATAATAATAATAAAAAAAAAATATTAAACTGTTGTACAAGATTTTCACTTTAATCTGTCAACATTTATCTGCATGACAAATAATGAAGGTAGAAATTGCTACATTACGTAAGTTGCAGCTTTAGTAGGTTTTTGAACCTGCAGACTCAGACCCGCATACCTAGGCTTTCCAGCTACAGCTTTTCTCTCTTGTATGGAGAGGAGGAATAGGCTTAGAGTTTCTCTTCTGAACATGCTTCCTTAGCAAAACTACTGGCTTTCCAACTGATGCTCAGCATTACTATCTGTCATTAGTTATATCGTAGGTAGACAATAGAAGATTCTTTTTGGATAATTTGGGGTAAATATCTTAAATTTTTATACTGAGATCCTGAGTTTTATTACTTTTCTTTGTACTAACTACAGATCATAACATAACCTGCAGAGCATTTGTCCATTTCAGTTTTGGAAATTTTAGGTGTAGGAAAAAAGATGCGAAGAGTTACATCTAGGCCATTTAGACACAGGCCAATGGGATTACGAGTAATGATGAATTACTATATGGATTTTCTGCTTCATATTCACATATGCAATATATACAGATACAGATATTAACAGCCCTTAGGAAAGTACAATATTAGATATTAGAAACAATGCTTGCTTGCTGACATGCTGTGTACATGAGACAACTTCTGTTAGAATTAGTATCAGTTGTGCCAGTTTAGCAAGTTCCCTGAATGTGATCTAAATAAAGATCAGCAATAAGCTGACAGAGAATATTGAACACAGTAATGATATTGTGATGGTAAAAAAAGTCAATTTCACTCAGTAAGCCCATCAAAGAAAGTTACTGAAAGTTTTCTCCTTTAATAAAATGTTACTTTTTTTTTTTTTTTCCCCAGAGATCAACCTTCTTGCTTTAAAAATAGCCTGTTGAAAAGATGAAGTTTTGATCCTAAATGATTTTATATGTAAAATGTAAAATTGATTTTTCTCTGAAAATACTGCAACAGTCTTCTCTAGACTCTTTGACGGTCAACTTCATCACCAGGGTGAAATGTCAGTGTGTTAGAGAGCTGCAGGAGCAGACTGCTTCACCAGGAGTACAGACCAAGCCTGGGCCATGCCCTCACTGACACAGCACAGTCCTGCAGTGTCTGAGCAGGGTGGGCAGAGCATAGGTGATGATGACAGGGTCCACCAACAGACCCCAGCATGGACAACCTTCCCTCCTCCCTCCCTCCCGTCGTTCATCCCTCCCTCTCTCCCTCCCTTCTTTCTTTCCCTCCGTTTCTTCTCTTTTCTTCTTTCATTCTTTCTTTAAACATAATATTTTAAATCTATTGAAGTGATCATTCAAGTAACTGACAAAAGCTGACACCTAAATAGTCATCATCTAATCTATTAGCATGGATTCCTTTGGGGAAGTATGACCCCCATGGCTAAGGTTTTCTGGAAGTGGTATTTTGAACAGAATGTTAATTAAAAAGTCAGAACAGACTGAAATTCAGTGGATCTTGCCATTTGGATTCTTTCCTTTAAGATGATGAGTTTCCAACAAATAATATGAATCAAGGAAGATAGCAGGAGAGAGAAAACATGGCCTGGGTCTCACACAGCTCTTTCTCTGCCCTTCCCCAAGCACAGGGCCACCAGGAGTGAAGGGAGCCAGGGTGACCCAGCTGTTCTCCATTAAGCTCCTCATGAAGGACCTGAGCCACCACAATGATGTGAGCCTCCCTCCTGTCTCCACTCTCACAAGCTGCTTCTCCAGACCAACATCAGGTGCATTGCCTTTCACCTTCCACTTTTTTCCCTTTGCCCAGGTGATGAAACTACATGCCAGTAGTCAGAAGAGACTGGATGAGGGCCAGGCAAAGGTGATGATCACTCAGGGTGCCAGGTGTCTCAGAGCTTCCACAGGGGCTTCCTGTCCCAGTCTCCCCAGCACTGGTGTCCTGCCCTGCTGGGCATGGTCCAGGTCACTGGCTGCAGCAAGGCCTCTCAGCTGTCCCCACCTCTCACACGTTGCCAGGGACCAATGCAGCTCACTGGGGGCCCTTCTGCTGCAGGGCTGCTTTGTCAGTTGAGCCTGTTTCTTGCAGGTTGGCACTGAGCAGTGGTCACCACTGACCGTGTCTGGCAGTGGAGGTTGGACTTGGCCATTCAGCTGGTGAGTCTGGAGAAGATGGGGAGGACAGCTCTTCTGTCCTCTTGCAGGTGGGAACTCAGGCTTCCCTGTGGCTGCTGCTGCCCTTCCCAAAGGGCATGTCCATTCCTATTGCTCAGCGGCAGGAAAGACCCAAGTCCCCAGAGGCGCCTGGTTCCCAAACAATGTCTGTCCCTTGTGCTCGGTGGCAGGGAGAAAGCAATGGTATGTTCCAGGAGTGTTCATCTGGTGGTTTGCATCCAGGGTTTTTAGTTTTGTTTTCCTTGGTAGCAAGCTGACCTGGAGAAGGAGGAGGGTACTGCCCTGGCCCTTTGCATGGCAAGGGACCTCAGCTGATGCAGAGGTGCCCGGGCAGTCAGGGCTGGTGGCGGGGGGCTCTCTTTGGCCAGTCCCTGTCAGATCTCTGCAGCCAGGACTGAAGGCTTCTGCAGCCCACCCAGGTAAGCAAGCCCAGGCAGAGAGTCTCCTGAGAGCTGCCTCCCCCAGCAGAGGGACCCCAGGTGGGGCTCAAGGACAAAGCCAGCTCCTCCCCATGTCATCTACCTGCAGCCACCTCTCCACCTGGTTCCAGTGAAAACAGAGCCATCCACACTTGCCTCTATCTCTTAGGTTCACTTGTCCCAGACCTATTTTCAGCCAAGCAACTGTCTTCCATGTGCCTTGCAGGACCTGCTGACTTTCCTGAAAGAGCAAAGACCCTCCATTCAGGGGATATTCTGGCTTGGGGCTGGCAAATTCACCTCCTGGGAGCTGAGGGTGACCCTCAGCAGTGGCATGGAAGTAAACCTGGAAAGCCGGCCTGCATACCTCCTGGCTGTCATCTTGAAGGTGAATCCTGCTTACTTGGAGCCTGGCAGCTCCAGGCTCCATTGGTGCTGATAAACACTGAGAAAACCCAAGCAGCTCAAGAAGAACAAGGAGCCCTCTGCACCTTTTTGATTGGCACCCACACATTTTAATGGAAGCGAAAAACAGCAACAGTCCTGATTTTTCAGCAAGATTCTTGAGTATTACTTGCCTAATACAGTTGCATTTAAGCTTTTCAATTTTTCCAGATTTCTTGCAATACTTTTTATATTGTACTGTAAGGACCATTCGATCTCTTACTTCTAATAAAATGTGAAGTTGCTTTCTCTCTCACTGGATACTCTTAAAAATGACCAGTCTGCCATTTTGAGTCAATGCCTAGAAATTAACTGGTGTTCTGAACTGCAGCAATTCAAACACAGCCATGTCTATGCAGGCAGTTCAATTTACTTCTTAAAGCCATTAGAGATTCCGCTTTTATTATTAATTTGGTCATTAAAAAAATCTTTCTTTTACTACTTTTTTAAAAAAAGGAAACAAAGTTATTTTAGGTATAAACCTGGGTTATCTAAGATGTTTTGGGTTGGTTGGTTGGAGTTTTGTCTTTTTTTTTTTTTTTTTTTTTTTTTTTTTTTTTTTTTTTGTTTTTTTTTTTTTTTTTTGTTTTTTTTTTTTTA
>JAVJGJ010020712.1:0-40294 GCA_035590215.1 Microhierax caerulescens
GGTTGGGCAATGGATTGCTTACAGCTGTGTGTGAGGGGGGTTAAAAATAACGCTCCAACTTTCCAGAGGAATGTATTTGTTATGGAGCCACCGAAAGGCTATAGTAAGAGACCTAGGAGCAAGCAACTGGGAGCAAGCCAGGAGACAGAGCTTCTTCTGGGCACAGTGCTCCCTGGAAAGGCAGGCTTGGGCTGCTGAGCAAGGAACCTGCTCCTGTTTGCTCTCTGTGTTCAGGGAAACAAGACTCTGTGTATGTTTTGTGTGATAAGTAAACATTGCTGCACCAAGGAGATGCTTTATTCTTATGATCCATTGTAGTGGAAACAACCTGGCAAGACCCTACGTATTGGCTAATCCTCAGGCCAGACGGAGGTAACAATATGTTTAAAATGATAATTTGCTACTTCATTACATGTCTGACTTTCTGTTTTCAAACAAATTGCTGAGAAGGCTTGTTTAACACCTTTACCAGTGTGTCTTGGTTCACCACTTGAACCTACAAGACCTCAAAGCTTAACAGCAAAGCTGTTAGCTTGGGTGTAACAGCAAAGCTAATCACTAACATAGAGGAAACAGAACCAGAAAACTCCAAATGGACCAGGAGCATGGCAGGTAACTGAAATAAAGGAGAGGCACACACACACATTATTATTCTGCAAGAAAAAGACAGTACTCTGAGGTTTCCACCTTTTTAGATACACAGTGTTCGTAATTAGCTCTCCATGATGGTGGTGCATTAGGATGAAAGGGGACTGCCATGACTGTGGGATTAATGCACAGATTCAGCTGAGTGCTCTCCCACAGAAGTTTCCTAAAATACATCCCCAGCACGCACTGGGATGGGAGGGAAGGAAGCAGTGATGTCTGGGTTGCTTAGGGCAGAAAACCTGTTTGGCTTCAATGGAAAGGATTATGATCTCTTGTGAACTACGAGCAAGGGTTATGCCAAGGCAGAAAAAGGGGATGGAATCGGTGCGCAGAGAGAGGGAGATCATGGAGGCCAGGCCAGAGGGAGTCCTGGTACAGCACCATGGAGCTGCAGGGTTTTGTAATCTTAGGACCATGGCAAATTCCAGTAAGTGTAGACCTAGCAGCACAGAGGAGCAGAAACATCAGCTGTGTGTGCAGTGGAAGGTAGTTCACTCCTAACAGGAATGAGAGCTTGCTGAGAGAGGGGAGAGTTTATTCAGATCTGTGGTTTACCCTACATAAATCCATGGAGTCACACCGATGTGTGTAGAAGAACTGTTAGGGCCTTGGAAGCATTTGTTGTAAGGGGAGAAGTTTTATATTTCAGGGGTGAGATCGCAGGGATGGTCACAAGGAAAATAACTTGCAAGCAGTAGGCATTTGCCTGCATGTCTCAGAGAGACAAAAGCTCTTGTAGTGTGCTTTTGAGTGTGGGTCTGCAGATGACAACTTCATCTTTTGGCCATATTCGTGCTGCAGTTTTGCCTACGGAGTTACATCTGCTCAGGGAATGAAAGTCATGTTCCACCATTGGTATAGATACCGCTATATTGACTAGATGCAGGCAAGGTGTCAGGATGTCTGAAGGCTTTGTGCCTGCCCTTTGGGCAACTCTGCCAGAGATGCACCACTCCTCCTGTGGCTGCATCTTACACCGCACAAGCTGGCTTGGAAAGCCACGGCAGCAAAACATCGGTGCCGTAAACTGCACATCCTTCCAGAGGCACCAGCTTCAAGCTTTTATTTAGTCTCACATCTCAGGCAGCGGATTTGCCTACTGCGATGAGACACATGGAGGAAAGGGTTTCTTATAGTTATAGGGAAATGGTGTTCATCAGCCAGCTTCCAGACCTGCTCTAAGGAAGACTCAATCTGTAATGTGGAAGAAACAAAATAAGGTCATATCCTTCCAAAGAAGAAATTATTTTTGAATCTTGTATGATCAAGTAGTACAGAGATGTGACTTTTTCTTCTTAGGTTGAGCCTTAGCTCCTGTTTCCTGGAATAACTGCAAGGAGGTCTGAGGGCTCCGAATTTGCTGACATTCCTTTTTAGCCTATAAATCAGCACTTTCATCAACACAGCATTAGGTTTTTTTTTTTGAGAAGAGCCTTTGACCTGTCTTAGAGCTATACAAATATTGCAGTATCATTACGTCTTTTTTCTTATTTAAAAAAGGCACTTTCTAACCTTTGCTGCATCAGAATCAGTTCAAAGATTGAGACTGCTGGAACACGTTTCTCCCTGTCATGGCATTCTCCACCTTTCCCCCATAGCTTGGTAGGTGTCGGGGGAGCATGAACACAACCTGGGTGTCTGTTCGCTCCCATGAAGGCTGCCAGGCATGCAGCATCACTGGGTGAACAAGAACCATCCATACCTTTTCTTATCCTTGAGCACCCAAGGAAAGGAACATGTGGGAAGCACACCCCAGTGAACAGAGAAGCAAAACAGTGTAAGATGTAGCTTTAAGACATGAGTTAGGCAGTCCCATGATGGTTAACCCGCCCTACATGTCCATATCCAGTGGCACCTCTGCCCAGAGAACCAGCCTGTTGATCAGACACCCAGCACGCTGGGCAGCAGACCTATTTCTAACATGGAAACAGTGGTAATGACAGGGGAAAAGAAGAGGAAGGACAAATAGCAAGTTTACTTTAGGTGTATCAGTGACTAGGCATGGCATGTTTTGGAAGCATGGAAGCAAGCTGAAGTTTGAGAAGGAGTTTGAAGGCAAATATGATAGCTGCTGGGTGTGCTTTTCTGGGGTCGTCTTCATCTTATTCTTTTTTTAAGGGGAAAAACAGTAAAAATGGAGATTAAAATGGAGATTTTATGTTGGCTAGGCAGCAAGATGCTTGTTGTGTTGCCTCAGAACCCTGAAAGGTTTGGAAGAGAAAAACCCATACAGCAGAAGCATTGCTTAAAGAAACAATTCCTTTCATGATATTTCACATAATCTGAAATTTTTCATTGCTGCCTTTAGTTACATAGAGTCCTTTCATACGCCCAGGTCTGTTGATCTTTGATAAAATTGCACAAAGGAGGCAGCTCATTAATTCTTGTTCTGCACTAGAGCATGTTTTGATGTGCAGATTGCTGACAGCACAAAAAATCCTTTCTGGCTGTGTAGGTAGGGATAATAGCAGTATTGACAGTGTGTACCTGCCGCAGGCAAAACACAGGGGATCCTCCGTCTCCTCAGCATGTCATCTGAGGAGTAATGACCAGGGAATGTGAAGAGTGATTGTGGAGTTGAACCCAATACAAAGCTGTCACATGAAACCCCCTTGCCAAAATGATGATACAGTTCCTGTAATTCAACGCCCATTGCAGCATCTCAAGTCAGACCCTCGAAATAAACAGTAACTTTTAAAAATTTCTGCTATTACCAGCTAGTTATCGATTAAAATAATTATGCACTTTGTTTTTATCATGTTTTTCAAGCTCTCTTGTGTACAGAGGGCTTCTCAACCATTTAACAATTCCGGGCATGAATGGTTTATCTGAACATTTTGCTTGCAACACTGGAGACTACAAACAAAGCACTGTTGTGTTAGTGTGGGGAGGCAGAAACAAAACTAACCGAAATACCTCAGTTATCCAAACTGGCTGGAATTAAACAGCATAAATGAGAAGAAAGTTACATTTAATGTATCATTTTTTAACTAGAAGATGTTAGACATCAAAGCTGGGATCTTTTAAAAGAAAAATTGTTGGCAGCATTCGTAAGCGTGTGCATGATGGGCACGCAGCTTTGCGGTTTTGCTTTGATTTCTTTCTCTCTGCTCTGAAATCATAAAGGGACATGGAGGGAGGCAAAATGACTCCATTAGAGTTAAATGCTGGTGTTCACTAATGGAGCAAAGATAAAAAGCAAACAACAAATGCATCACTATGATGGCTTGGGTGCTTCATCATCTTAGCTAGTGTCCTTTTGTTTCTCTAAACTGGAGAAGATGGTTTCAGGCCCAGTTTAAGGTGGGATCAGTCTTGCCTCTTGTAGCTAAAAACATGGTGCCTGTGTACCAAGATGCAGAGACAGAGAGCAGCTGTGCAGGTTTGAGGTGACTGTTGCTGAGCCCAAGCTAATCCACCAGGCCAGGTCTGCTGGGCCAGCAGAGCCCATGGGTCTGTCCGCCCTCCCCTCTCCCCTGACTGCCCCAAATCCATGCAAGCACCTGCCCCAGCACCATGTGTACCGAGGGGTATGGTGAGAAGGCACACCTGCAGGCAGTGATCCTGGTAAGGGACATCACCCACGGCAGGGACGTGGTGAGTGCGCAGGGAGCTCCCCAGGTCCCCCAAAGTCATTGACCCAGGCTGGTGGCACAGCTCTCCAAACACAGCACAGGAACGAGCTGCTTTGCCCCTGTGGGCAGTGCCTAGTCTCTGGGTCCGGGCTGGCACAGCCCTGCCGCGGCCACAGCAGCTGGCGGGGACGTGCAGCAATGGTGTGCGCCTGTGCGGCCCAGGTTCCCAGCTCGCCTGGTCCAAGAAATCTTGTCTCTCCATGAATGGCAGCTGAAATTAGACCTGAGGGAAGTGCATCTTTAATGTCAAGTGGCACTGTTTCATTACGCAGATTTTTCAGAGCTGCAGCCAAATCAGTCCAGTGCTGCTTAATTGCTTAATATGATAAATCATGGCTTTTGCCAACTGCTTGCCTAATTATGTATTTTATTCATTGTAAACATCAGCTCTGGGAGGATGGAAGGGAGGCCACACAGGGTTTCCACAGCTGATCTGATGGGCTGGAGTACAGCAGCCATCTCTGAAGCTATATTTAGCTTGCTTTCATTGATGTGACTGAAATGGACCTCCAAGAAGCTATCTTTTATGCCTCACTCTTCAGAATGAGAACTCCCTTCACCATTTCTTCAGAGAAGCTGTGTTTCTGAATCTATGATAAAAGACTATTTGTCTCATCTCCTGAGGGCTTGCATATTTTCACAAAATATCATTTGGCCTCTTTCTGTGTTTTCAGTCCAGAGTGTCAGAGGCCAGGCCAGCTTTTGGCAAGACCTGGAAAACTCCTCTCCACCTTAACTCCTTGAGGCATCACCTCAAGATCATCCATTGCAAGGTGTTTTTGTGGTTTTTACTCATGGCCAAGGAATTCTGACAAACTGGAAAAAATAGTTTCTGAAGCCATTAAAAGCTGAATGTCAGGTCTGAGCAAATTTAACACTTTAAGCTGGAAGTTAAGGGATGGGTTGAAGGTGGCAGGCACGTGAGGGTGCTCAGCGCTGTACAGCCCAGCAAGGTAGAAGCCTTCTGCCCTTGGGAGCTCACAAGCTGATGGATGTGAGCAGAGGGACACTGCCTCTGCAGGCACAGGAGGAAGGGGCAGGGCAGCAGCTGGGGTAGGCATAACCTAAGCCCACCACCAAACCCATTCTTCTGGTCAGGGTGGCTGCCGCAGAGCAGCACTGGTGGAAGAGGCAGGACTGAGGGTGTCCCAGCCACCACCCAGCCACCGGGACTTTGCTTACACCACTTCACACACACTCCCATCCAGCAGTGCCTCGTGAGCAGAATACAGCTTTCATCTGTAGAAATGCTGCTGAGGTTCATACATATTAATGCTCATATACTGATTGTTCTTTCTGATCTGCTTTAATCGAAAGATAAGCTGAATTTCTTATCTGGTTCTTCTTTAGTAGGAGTTGAATTTTGAAGTAGTATGTTTTCCTGCTGTGTTCCAACTACATTTGAATTAAATGTGGTCTTAATAGTGGAGAAAGCATCAGCCTCTATATAAAATACATTTGTACCAAGGGGGGATGTATAATACTGTACTTTAAAGTGATGATCATCAGAAATAACTATCTGGGACATTCCAGTTGAGGA
This sequence comes from Microhierax caerulescens, assembly GCA_035590215.1. Lineage (NCBI taxonomy): Eukaryota > Metazoa > Chordata > Aves > Falconiformes > Falconidae > Microhierax > Microhierax caerulescens. Next base: position 5,824 of record JAVJGJ010020712.1, read on the forward strand.
TAAAAGCATCCAAGCCGTCCGCATTAACGCAGTAAAATGTAAATGTCTCTGTCTTGTTTATAAGCTACCGAAAATGAAAGGTGTTTAAAGTCAGGGAATTTATTATCAGTTTAGAATATTTTTCTCTCTGATAATGCACAAGATGAACTGAGCTCCTTTGCATTTTGAGATCACGGTTCCCCTCTTGCAGACAACTATACTTTGTTCAGAGAGAACAGATCAGATAAATGAAGACCAGAGGTTCCCTTACAGAATTACATATACAAAATGAGGTCATAACTGCACAAATGACTATTAGAGTCGCATGTGATGACTGAACAGCACTGCACGCAATTAGATAAATGGGAAGTTCCCTCTGGCCAGCAACTGCACAATGGATGGCTGCAGCTCACTGCACTGCAGCTTCACGGGCACCTTTGGTGTCCTTTTTGGGCACATTCATCTCATGTGAACCAAGGCCACACTTCTTGTGTTGATTAATATTTTAAAAATTATTTCAATAGAAATTCCAAGTTATCAGATTTATTCTTGCATTATATGAACATCTATGTGTTTCCTGGTTATTTTCTTCTTTTCTCTTTTTCTCCTTTTTTCTGGAGGAGCTGAATAATTCATCATAGGAAAAGGCACATATATTTTCATTTTTTGTTTTAGTAAAACTGTACTTCAAAGCAAGCACTGTCAGAGGCTTGCTCATTGTGACTCAGATTTATGGAAAAGGCACTGCAAAGTCTCTGGGCTCTCATTTTGGCATGGCCCTATCCTCCTTATTTGTAGGTCTACTCTCAGTCTTGTGTTATCTCAGTATAATCTCATGAAAAATATCTTCAAATTCAGGGAATTCTGCCACTACAATATCCAGATAGTTTGACTGAAAAACCTCTTAAGATTATGGATTTTCATTCTCTGGTCACAGCAGAAATTTTTCAAAAGAACAAGGTTATGTGCTGGAAATACATACCTTTTATTGGATTTTTGGGCTGTTTTTTTCTGTGTTAAGCTCATGATGAATGACTTAGTGAATTTCACCAAAATCACCTGAGAACTCTACAGCTGAAAAAACTGATGCATTTTTGGAGACTTTTTTTTTAGCAATATAACTGGTGATGGAAGATTCAAAATCTTTACCTTGTTGATCTCAGTCTGAGTTAAAAAGCAAATTATGTTTGTAGAAGTAGTTTAGGAATTTCAAAATTCCAAGTTTATAAGGTTAGCAGTCCAGTACTTCACATTAAACCCACATCAAAAGCAAGTGTACTCTGTTCAAAGCGAAGGCGCTGGTCAGCACGGATTGACTTTGAAGTGCTCTGCACTGCCAGTGACCTTCAGCTCTTAAATTTGTCCTGCACTTGAGTTACTTGGTAACCTGCTGTAAGCCCATAAGCTACTTGGAAAGCGTAAACACAGCAGGTCCCTAGCAAAATGTAAACCTTGTGCTTCTGACAGCACTAGCTGGAGTAAAAGTGTCTGAGGGAGTGAAGGGCTTGACCCGCAGCCATAGCACTGGAGCTCCACTGACCACCCAGGCTGGGAAATGCTGTTGTCAAAGCTTGCAAATTCATGTGAAGTGAATGGCAATACGTCCGGAAAGGCAGGATAAACATGAGTTAGTTTTGCAGATTACCTCCATACTCACTCTCTGTGTCCCATTTGGGTAGGAGATGCTACAGAAAGTTATTGCAAGTGTAGCACACAGCGCTGTGTCTCACACGGGGTTGGTGAAAGTTTACGTGTCTAAAGGATCCCAGGACTGAGTTTAAAGTAGGTTAAAACTTTAATGCTGCAACCAGTAGTAGGACAGTAACTGCTTTGTTGTGTTACTGGCTTGTGGACAACTGGAGCCACATCACCCAGGACCTCCCAGCTTAACCCTGCTTTTGTCCTGTGGCAGGCAAACACCATAGATGCATCCAGTGGTTTTGATGCCTTCTGATTCACCGTGACCAGACACTTCATCATCCAGGGCCTCAGTTGCAAAAACTCATTGTGTGCTTCTCCCTTCTGCAGCTTGGAGCATGGCTTATCTTTGAAGGGCTGGATAGCCAGTGCTCTGCTGGTAGTGCAAGAATTACAAGTAGTTTTGAACTTGGAGAGACCTGTCTTCATCCCTTTTCCATATTTCCCATGTCTTTTACCATTTTAGAGCCACCTTCTGAAATCCGAAGGCCACAATTATAAGCAATTTGCCCTTCAGCTGTCCAAAGATACTTTCAGCTCTGATCCTTCAACTGGTTTAGAAGAAACTTTGGGAATCTTCTTGCAGCAGGAAAATCTTACTCAGACCTTGCTAAGCTATAAGTGAAAGTAGGAATAGTTTTCAAGGCTCTTGTAACTTCCTAGATGAGTCTGCATTGATGTGTATGAGTTTCTTGTGATTCTATGATCCCTGAAGTCTTCTGGTTGACCTCTGTCGTCCTCAGAAAATGAGGTAACCATGTGGAAGACAAGGAGTGAGAATGTGAATCATCTTCAGGTGGCTGGGGAAAAACCCACTCACATGAAGCCATCACCACCTTCAAGAGTCCCAGGGATTTAGAGCGTTTTTTGTAATAACAAGTATAGCTCTTGGGAGGCAGCAGCATCTAAGCCTGTCTCCAACTTGGCCCCCACTACCTGCAAAGCTCCCACACTGTTGCAACTGTCCATTACAGATCTACATGCTGGGCTCTACAGTTCTGGGTTTGGTTTGCTGTAGGTCTCAAGGACAGCAGAGTTTTTCATCCAAAGGATTTTCTGCTCCTCTAGCGGTATCTTATTTACAGAACTCCTATTTTCCAGCAGTCTACCTCTAGTCTCTCAGGACCAGTGCCCTGCACATCACAGTTAGTCAGTTCACGGCTAGTCTCTGAGCAGTAGTCCCCACTCTCACTGGGATTTCCATCTCATCTGGTAGCCTGGAGAGCAAGGGCATTGGCTACACCACGTAGGATGCAGTCCAAGATGCAGGAGGTAGTGCAGCCATTGGCCCCTGTGTATCATGCTTCCAACAGCTTGTCTGTGGAAACTAAGCTGTGTGGAGCTGACAAGGTGAGAAGCCATGCAGAGACAAGCTGAGAGACTACATATGTATCTCATCTGGAAAGTTGAGGCACTTGAGAAATATCTGTGCTGTTGAGGCCTCCATTTATAACATGTCATACTTTCCCGGTAACTCAGGATGATGAAGAGCAGTCAGCAACCAAATCGGACTGTGGCTGCGCTGCCCTGTGGGTGACATGCCCCTGAGCAGCCCTGGACTCGTGGAGTACAAGCAATTAGCAACAACCTGCTTGCTTCTGAACAGCAGCAGGGTCTTACTCCAGCCTTTCCCCAGAGGCTGCCCTCCTGTTTGCCCATGCCACAGTCTCGTCCTGCTCTTAATACAGTAAGAAATGAGATCACAACCTTGGAGTTTGCATTGTGTAGCTCTTCAAGACAAAGTGCCAGACCCATGGAGAGCTCTGAAATAATACCTCGGCAGACATAAAAAACCCATTACTTCTAACCTTGCAGTCCGTGAGTTAGGGAACGTTAAGCGCAGGCATGCTCTCGGTGGGGAGAGGCTGTTCACAGCCTTCTCTAGGTCTCTCACAGCGTCTTGGCAAAGCTAAATGTGACAGGGACCACATCAGAGGCTCAGCGTAGCTTTGTTTGTTTTTCAGCCCTGCTGTTGTCAGGTGAGTAGAGTGCATACTTGGGTACTCAGTGCACACCTCAGATACCCTCTCTTTTTTTGAGTATTTACCTTTTTAACCATGCCTTTCCAATACTTATTTTTTCTCCAGAAGGTTAACAGAGCCTGCTCACCTCCTGCATCTTTGGGTGCCTCTGGTGTTTGTCAGGGGAACTGACAGACTCAAGTGCACCGCTCTTCAAGGCGCAGAGATTCGACTCTCCACCAAGAGCTGTTATTTTAGGGCTCAATTAATCTTTTGTCCACGCTTTGCCTTTAGCAGCTGAGCAAAGCTCCTTGCAGGGTGCGCTGTGCCGTGCCGTGTGGCGGATTGTTGCAAGGACTGTGCTGGCCTTTGTCTAATGCGCCAGCTCGTCTCGCTCTCTCTTGGATTGTCTTCTGGCCCAGCACTTCTTACCCCGCCATAGTTGTCCCTAGGATTTCTCAAACCCAGCAGTGCATATGGTGTTTATACAGGCTCGGAGGGGAGCTCTCTGTTGCAAGTGCGCAGGGGCTGACCAGGCCCTTTGTGTCCTCCTTACACTTTGCATGTGAATTTTGTATTGTTTCCAGACAAAGTGGAACTCAGCTCTGTGTGTTGTCTGGAGCCCAATACATTTTTTTTGTTTCCTTTCTCTTAGAATGACAAACTCAGGAAATGGTGTTGTGCTCTTTTTAGGAGAAGCTGAGCTGGTTTATCTGCCTTCAGCAGCGTTACGCAGGCAGGGGATGGAGTCCCTTGTGCCTGCTGGGCCGCGGAGAGCGAGGCGCAGGGCTGTAGGCTGAAGCCGAAGGCCAGCTGTGACCAACCCTGGGTTTTTTCACCCAAACTCTCCAGCTATGGCAGCTGAGGATATTTTTTAATGGGAAACCACAGGGGTTTTTTTGTGGACTTCAGAGGTACATTTGGGGGATGGCTCTTACTCCCTTAAGGAATAACTGAAGCACATTATGAAGCAAATACACCTCAGTAAAATGCCCACAAGGCTGCAGGGCATGGGGGAAGAGGCTTCCGAAAATTTAAACTTGGTTTGTGAAACTTTCGTTCGATGCGGCCTTTACTTTAAGAGTAACCAAAAAATCCAGGCTATGTGGGTGGGGGTCAAAGCCATGTTTCAGTAACCTTTAAAGCCTCTTGAATTTTTCCTTGTAGAAGTAGATCCCTCATTTGCTTCCAGGCTGGGGTGGAGGCTGGGTTAGCCCGAGCCATGGGTGGCAGCCAGGTGCATCTCCATGCCATTTGTCACCTGGTGCCAGCAGCAGAGCTCGGTGCATTGCTTCTCAGGTGGTGGCGCTGGGGGTTGTTCTCACCTTTTGCATAAGCAGCAGATCAATTAAATATTTAGTCAACTCAAGTTGAGTCAACAACTCAAGCTCTTGAGTTTGTTGTGATCTTGTGTTTCTTTTATGACCAATTTTATGTATTATGCAACAGATAGCAGGAGTGTTTTGATCTGATACAGCAGAGACAAGTGCCCTTCCGCATACAGCATCCACTTGTGTCTGAGTGTTCCATTAGCTGTTCCTTTTAAAGCTGTCAGCCCTCTCTGCAGAAATAAATGCCCAAGAGAGAAGGAGGGAGGCAGGGGACATAAAAACATTCAGGTGTGGATGCACATGTAGAAATGTTTTGGAGTGCCTTTATGGCAAGGGAACATGCAATTTTTGAATACCATTCCTTCTGCTCCCTTGCTTGTGGCTTGTTTCCTCCTATTGATGTGAAGCATAGAGCTGCAGACTGAAAGCAGCAGTGTGGGACAGAGAAGCCAAAAATCTTGGAGAAAGGTAGGCCAGCTTGTGATTCCCTTGGGAAATCAACATGATGGGAAAGCTGATCCTTTCCTTCCTCCCATTTTGTAATTGCAAACGTTGGCCTCATCCTTCACATCCTTTGTTCTCCGTTTGCTTGACAGACAAAAGAGCAGGTCCTGCTCCACCAGAAGGCACTGGTGCTCCTGCCAGCTTTGCCTCTGAGTGGGTGCTGAGCAGGAGTGCTCAGGAAACAGGATTCCCATCTGGGTTACCCGAGAGAGCACACGCAGTGGCTGCGAACCTGTCTTCCACTGAGGGTCAAACAGGCTTTCTAATTCCCCTGAGGGCATGTGTGCTACCTACCCAGCAACATCCAGGAATAATGCAAAATACAGAATATAAATAACATAGCCATAAGGTGTGTGAAAGGAAATCATGGGCTCCCTGGCTTGGGGGTAAAAGTTCCCCAGCCTCTCTGTGGTTATACTCAATACCACCAGAAACCTCTTAGGCATAAGATTAAATGATGTCTCTTGTCTGTTTACAGTCAAAAAAAAAGAGGGCAAGAGGTGACACAGAGACTCCTGGAGGAGCACACGGGTTAAGGACATACTTGTGCTTGCAAGGTACCACAGCTTTGTTCTCAGGTGTATTCTCACTTCAAGGAGGTGTGTTGGTGAAGAGCTGCTCTGCATGGTCAAAGCTGAAGTTTGCTCCTCATTTTGAATCTGATGTGAATGGCTTCTCCCATCCAAAGAAAAGACAGCTCCCTTGAGAAATCCCATAAACATGAGGAGATTTTTACATTTTCCTGGTGCAAACCCTTTGGCTGAATACAAGGTGGGAAAGAACAAGAATTTTTCTTGCCTTGCCACCATGGGCTGAAAAACCAATGCTTTAAAAAACAAGAGACAAATGACTCTTATGGGTCTGGTAAGAGACATTGTCTCTGACTAATAAGGCTGGTCTTCCAGCAGTGAGGTTCCTCCACACCAGGAGCACCCTGCGGGATGGACATCAGCCTGGTGGGATGGGACACGTCCTGGGGGATGGAGGTGATCCCCTCTGCTTGGCTCGCCATGGGTGGTAGTATTAGAGATTATAGGGGAGCATGCAGCTTAAAACAAACACAAGTTCCCCCAGCTATTGCCTGCTCATCTCTCAGTCCCCTCTCTTAAACACCAGCACCAGCCCTGGCGAGATGTGTGTGATGGACCAAACCAGGTTCTGCCCAGCAGAACCCTTCCCTACCAGGCACTGCTCTCCCAGTGTTAAATAGACATCCATGAGGCCTGTGCAATGCTTTGCATGGCTGCTGCTGTGGCTCTTTGGTTTCATACTTAAATTAAGGTAGCTGATAAAGACTTCGATCTGTTTGATTTTTCTGTTTCCCTGCTACAGCACTGTTTTCTCCTTTTTTCAAAACTCTGGTAATTCTCTATCGCCTGGTCCCCTGAGCCAACTGCTTATTTCATCTTGGGAAGGAAATTCATTTAGCAGTGTTTTTTTAATGCCCATTCTGTGCCAAATAATGTGAATAATGTATGAGATACCAAAGCTATATGTAATTAGTCCATTGTGCTACTAAACAAAATCTTAGCACCTAGGGTTTTGACAATGTCGGGTAGGAAGGCTTTTGCTACTGACTTTTTTTCGTGCTTAATTTTTTGGTCGTATATGCTCTTTATCTCTGGTATTGTTTGACTGCTTGATAGTTTTCATTTCTGATGAAGGAAATCACTCTGTGAATCTGTGATAACCAAAGGCCTGTGTTAAGTGTATTTCACTGGGTCATTAAATCATAATAGCACTAACAAAATAAAATAAAGAAATCCAAATACCCTCACTGTTGTTCAGATGATGTAGCAGCTGGGTGGCTGAATATCTGAGCTTCCAAGAGTTGCCTCCATTTTGCTAAGGAGTCTTGGAGTTCTGACTGATGATTTTAAATATTCTGGTTTTTTCCCCTAAGTTTGTAAAAGTGTGCCAGCCATCTTAAAGGTATTTACTAGTCAATTTTTGTGTTTTGTTCTCTTTCACTGGTCTGGATTCTGACATCAAGATACCTTTGTGCAGGTGATCTAAGTCCCCCTTAGGCAGCCAGCTCCTGCCACTGTCCTGGCAAGGGAAAAAGCTCCAAGAAGCTTTTCCTGATAAATCCAAAGCCATTTACACTTCCAAAATGGCCTTTTCAGCTCCAGAGGGGAGCAATAACTATTTTAGCTACACAGTCTATTAGCCTTGTTACAGTTATAAACCACACTAAGGCTAACAGGTTCATGTAATAAAATTCACAGCCTGAGCCTCAGGAGTGTTTCTGGTAGTGAAGAAAATATATTTATCAGGGCCCAGTTTTAACTCTTTTAAAAAAAGAGAGGGGGGTGGAGGTGGGAAGGGCTAACCACGTACCTGAGGTTAAATACTGACCTAAATGGCCAGGTTTTTACCTGACTTTTTTGCCTCTTGTTTCTTTTTAATTCCCAAACCACAAGAGACAGGGAGGATGTTACACACAGGGCTGCAGGGACTATTTCCAGAGTGCCCTGTGGTACCACCCTCCGGGCTCCTGGGCTCTGCCCTGCGTGCACCAGGGGGCTCAGCCGTGCCTGGTAACACCACAGCATCACCCAAAGCTTCTGAGGCCAGGAAAGTTTTTAAAAATCTGTACAAAATATTTGTCTTGCTGCACAAACAGCCTGCATCTCACACTGCCCTTTGGGACAGCATGTGTTAAATCGGTTGCAAAAGGCTCAGCAGAGATGGGGAGGGTCTTGGAAAGCTGTGGGCCAGCTGGGCACATTTTCTCTTTCTCCCCTTTGACATTTGGTAGCATTTTGTTTCCATCCCCAGATCAGATATTCTGGCCTGTTAATAAACTCAGGTGCAGGACAGAGGCTTGCCTGATGAAAATGGGTAATTACATTTCACTTTCTCTGACCAGAATTTTGATTGCTACTGACATGATTAATAGGATTTTTCCTACCGTTGCTTAAAGAAAGCTGTAATGCCTAGGAAGTTATTTAGTATATGGGAAATGTAAGTGGGCTTTAGACCGTCAACAAAGATGAGGGATAGCGAGTGACTGAGGGAGAGGCATCGTGAGAGGTCTGACATTTATGAAATGTCTTGGTGAATAAGCTGGTGGAAAAGGAAGCAAACAGCCCAGTGACAGGCTGGACACAACACTGCGTCAGGTGGAGCTGCAAGGCACAGAGATCATTCAGAAGAATGTGGGGGTACTGGGAAATAAAATCAGACCTGAGATCTCTCAGAGGAAGTAATAGCACCCCCCCTCTCATCAGCAGAGAGCACAGCTTTGGGGAGGAGTTAATGTGAGCCAGATGTTCATGTTAATTTATCAAATAACTATATTACAGCAATAAAATACAGTTGAGCAAACCATAGCTGAGTGTTGATACGCCAGGTGTGAAGGGATTGCACTGGGTTCTTAGAAAGAGCTTTTGAAAAATAAGCCTTTTGGCTTCCTTGTGTTCCAAACTTCTAATGCTTGGTTTTGAACTGGCACTGGGGAAAGAAGCAGGACTCAAGGGTAAAAATGACAGGGAGCATGGTTTCCATCAATGTGTACAGCTGTGCACAGCTGTGCAGCTTTCCCAGGCGTGATACTGCATGTGGTGAAGTCTGTGTTAACCCAAACAGCTTGGCTGGCACTGGAGCTGTTTGAGCCTGGTGAGGAGCTCTGCTCAGCTGGCTGCTAGCTCAGACCTCTTTCCCGTGTCAGGGCATTTGCCACCCTCCCATCACCCTCCCTCCATTAAGTTTGCCTCAGTGCATCTGCGGTTATGCTTACAATACTCCTTATCTCAAATGGTATCTTTTCCTTATCTCTTGGCAAAGCAGATGAGGAGTTGTGTCAGTCAGTGTAATCGGTCAGTGTAATCAGTGCCCTCCTCACTTGTCCCTGGCCGGGGAAACTTCTCTTTACCAGCACAAGGAAAAAAAAGCAGTTTTTCTCTGTAGCGTGAGTCTCTTCTCTGAAACTGGTCCTTCTGGTACATGATGGAAGTCTGCTGGTAAAGGGTATAGACCTGTCAGCCCTACAGCACAGAGTATGTCCTGGGCATGCGTGCCTTTGCTGCAGTCCTGAGCAGAAGAACCGTCACAATTACTGCCATCCAAGGAGATTCTCAAGGACACAGAGTTAAAAGCTGCTTCTCCAAAGCACTGGTGGGCTTTGAGAGTTGAATTTCCTCATACTCTTGACCTCTTCTGTTGACCCCTTCTGGGTGCTAGCAGTCAGGGTTACCTCTTCCATTAGGATGAGACACGTTTAGGCCCTCCACCACAACAGGCCAGGTGAGAAACCATCCAAGGCCATGGTTAGTTCCTCAGTATTGTCTGCAGATCCCAGAACTTCAGATTGTGAGCTCTTGCTTTACCGTTCACCTGCTTTCTGACCAAAGGCAATACTGATTTCCAGTTCTCATCCTTTGTGGTATCCAATTAAAAAATGCTCTCAAAGTTGCTCTGCTACTTTTAGTCTATAATTTTCAGTAGAAATTATCAAATTTTTTGCCCCCTTCTGCTTCCCAATCTCTCCCCGTTGAAGCAGCAACTGACAGAAGCTGCTGGAGCCATCTTTATGGTCAATATGAACTATAAAAAGCAGTAGTCTCACCTGGGTGCAAAGAAGTCGTATTTCAGGAACTTTATTCCTGTATCTCCTTCTCTCACACCATATATTCAGATGATTCTTTGTCAGCAGAAACAGCTTTTGATAGGATTCCTGCTTGTCCTTTGTCATTTTTAGGATTCTGCATTCCTTCACTCACACCATTTTCTCCTTTGCCCTTTGAATGCCATACAAAGCTTGATGAAACCAACAGGAATCTTTCCACAAGCTTCTGTGAGATCTCAGACCATGTCCACCTTTTCCCATCCACCTCAATCTGCTCTTGCATCCAAGCCTGCTTTCTGCATGGCAGTCCTTCCTCCTCCATCTGTCTCCCACCCCTTTCTGACTCCTTGGCTTCCACACCAGCCTGCTCACCTCCTTTGCTGTCTGCACTTCCAGCCACTTTTTGCATCCCTCTTCCCAGATGTTGCATGAACTCCTTTCACTTTCTACTGAAAATGGGTCACTCCCCCCCTCCTGCCACCTCCTCTGTCTGTCCCTTGCCCACCAGCTGGGGCACTTGCTCCTCCTCAGCTTCAGCCAGTCATGTCCCTCTTTCAGGAGCTCTGGGCTCATGGAAAAGTGACTCCCATTTTCAGAGTTTGACTCCAGCCCAAGGGGGCTTGGCTGTTCCTGGGGTGCCTAGTTTCCTCAGGGCAGGTGGACATGCTTGCAGAGAGGTCACCGATGTCTGTGTCTGGCCGGGATGGGAAGCAGCCAGGAGCAGGTGTGTGTCCAGCTAGAACAGGCTCCCAGGAAAGCTTTAGCTGTTGAGACCTTGTAGCTTTTCCTCAGGACATGCCATTGTGGGTTTCCAGGCAGCCTAGATTTTCAGCTTTGCATGGGGAGGCAGCCCAGAGCTGTTGGGGTTGGGGTTGGCACCTCCAGGTGGGTCACACATCCAGCAAGAAGGGCAGGAGAGGCAGGAGTCTTATAGGAAAGATTACTAGAAATTTTAAGGCTGATAAACATTTTTTGCATAGTCTTGTTTTTGTCAAAATAGCAGGAGCAGCTTGGTTTATTTTCACTCCAGAATAAAAAGAAATATTCAGCCTGTAACATCCAGAACAGGAATCTGCATCCTGAACAGACAAGAGGTGCCATTCTTCTGAACATCTCGCTGTGGCACCTCGTAATGAGAATTTTGGGTAGTGTTAACAATATCAAATGTACTTGGGCAACCTGTCAGAGAGATTGGATGTCAGCTGTAGAGCAAAATACAACTGCAGTCTAACTGTGGGCCTTCAGGAGGAGCCTCATGAATATGTATAAATACTTGAAAATATGCTGCGAATATGTATAAATACTTGAAAATATGCTGTGGCACGCAGTTAATTCTTCAGAATGTAGATAACTGTGCAGTCATGGTGAAGACTGATAAAATGTACGATTACTTCGAGAAGGGAAGTCACTTGTGAATATTCAAGAGGAGTTAGGCACGTGAAATGATACAAGAGGGTTTTCTACTCAATAATAACGTTCTTCTTCCAGCTTCAGTTACGGTGGCTCCATGATGCCTCCAAGACACTTCTCTGAATTTTCTGTGCCAGATAAAACATTGCTAATAAAATATTGGACTGTGTGTGGGAAGAGTTTAAAAATACCTGCGCAAGACCAGAAACAAAACACTACAGTAAAGACAAGTACTTTATTTTCCAATTATTGTTGGATAGGATGGAGGTAGCTGGCAAGGTGTGTGTATGGGTGTGGCAGGGGTGATGGATGTGACTGACGGAACAGTCACAAAGAGGTTTGAAAAAGGTGCAATGAAAAATCAGTTGCATTTCTGCAACCTGTATGTGCTCCCCATGCAAGGGCAGAGGAGAACCCCTTATCAATGTGCCCTTCCCAGTCGGTGGCCAGGTCTGCTTGACTAGAACAGTCTTGAAAATGCAGAATTATTTTGCAAGGTAGTGTGTGTTCAGGAAGCAATCACAGTCAGCACTGCTCCAAAGATATGCTGAGACAGTCCTGCAGTACTAAATTCTTCTGAAGACGTTTGTTACTATGTGGTATTGATATATATCGTAAAGACCTTCTTGTATATCCTGTTAAGTTACCAAAATGCAGAAGTGAGGGACAAATAGATAAAAATGTTGATGAACGATGCTATGAGAAGGTCAAATTACTAAAATATTCTCAGCTGAAATGCATCAGCCAAAATTTCTATCAGCTTGATCTCTGCTGAATAACCCTTGGTAATGATTTTTTTTTATCATTCCTTGCATGTTGTGCTATAAATTGATATTTTTATGGAACAATCATGCAAACCTTACAGTAAATAGAAGTTGTAATATATCAGGATGACAGGCACAGCTAGGGGAACATGCTGTGGTTTGCCTGGTTTTGAAGGATAACTGTTGCAACCCAGGTTTTGGGGGGAGGTTCGAGATTTTCTGCTTACGAGGTTAATTATTTTGGATCGCATGCTACTCCAGTTTTCTGAGAAGCTTTTGTGGGAATAGGGTAGACTGCATTTGGCTTTTCACTAGTGGGACTGAAGTGTTCAGGTTGTTGCTCTGAGTGATTGGTGCCTGCCACAGAAGATACTCAAGGTTTTTCAGCTTAATGACTCTGGGAAGAGGAGCGTGCCACAGCTCTCCAGGGTCTGCCCGTCAGTCTGCGCCTGGGGTGGAATTGACAATCCAAGGAGCTGGGGGCTGCGTATGTTAGTACACAAATAAGCCACTGAAGTCATGACAAAAGATATTTGTGCTCCAAATACACTTATGCTCTTTGGTTTTACTACATTTTATCTGGCTCCTTTGAAAGAGTAGTTCTGAAGCTGTAATGGAAGGGAGGAAGGCTTGTTCATCTTCTGGGAAAACACTCACATGTTTGTATATATGAGACCAGCTAATACAGAGCAAAGCAATCATTATTCAGCAGGCTTGAAAGCAGGTGGTTCCCGTTACGAGTACCAGATGTGCCACTGAGTGTTTCTGTGTAAAACCCAGCCATCAGTCCAGGGCCGTACCACCGCTTTGCCTTTGCAAACAGACTTACATCTGCTGGGTTCGGCTGGCTGTGTCTTGCACCATCTGAATTTGGAAGACAGAAGGGGAGAAAGTCTCACTTGTTAAGGGATTTCTGCCTTGCTCTGGATCATTTTACCCTTCTTCTAGCCCCTCCCCCCCCCCCCAAACCCTCTCCCTGTGAAACTATCTGAATGAGCTTGGTGAGGTTCATTTGTTGAACCTCCTGTGCTCCCTTACCTGCTGTAGGAGACAAGACCATGCCTGTGGGAAACTTACCTATAGACTGAGGAGGGCAGGGTGTTTTCGTGCCTTGCAGGTACTACTGGAAAACAACTAATCATGCATGGTTAGCATGAAGCCAGCCCAGTAAGCCCATTAAGTCACTTACCTGTAAATCAGAGTGTGTTACCAAGGTTAGCTTCATTAGGTAGTGGGGTTGTGGTTGGAAGGTGCCTAAAAATGCTTCATTTTCTTATTTGCGGTACATGCAGACCATTCCTGCATCCCCAAGAAATAATTCATGCACAATCTGTATCACAGTTTGTGAATCAAAAAAGTGGCTAGAGTCTAGTCTAGAAAGAAATGCATCTTTTATCTCAATGGGAAGTGAAGTACAGAAAAGAAATATTTTTCTGCAGGCTCTCAGCATTTTGACTCTGTGATTCTGCTGTAGGGTTTTCCCCACATCAGCATCTTCTGAGTTGGCTGTACCATCTAATACATCTCCCATCCCCCTTTGTTCTCTATGAAGGTGGAACAGAGCCTTGGAAAAGGAACTTTATTTGTGCTGATTGTTATGTAATCCCAAAATTTGGCTCCTTGAGCTTTTCTGTCCCCAGATTCACAAGCTCTGACTGTACTGTTTAGAGGAGGGGTTCTGAAAACGATGGGCATGGTGATATTCTTGCTCCTGACATGTGACCGATGTAGACTTCCTCCCTCAGCATGGTGCATTTGGATACTCAGGTTCTGGTGCACCCGGTTGCTGTCTGCCAGGGTGACCCTTGTTTGGAAGGTGGCCTTGCCCCTGTGTGGTTTCTGGAGATACAGTGACTCCAGGGACCAGTGCTGAGTGACATCATTTGTAAGAATGTGGCCCTGGGTTTTTTTTTTTCCTTGGCTGATATATAAATCTGCATTTCTGCTTCAAATCTCCTGGTTCTAATGGTAAGAGTATCTCTCCTCTAGCCATTAACACAAATTCAGGATGCCTAAAGCAGAGATCTTTTTCTTCCCCTTAAGCAACATCTTCCTCAGGTATTGGGCAAACAACTACATCCTTGCACTTGCAGTCTGGGCATCATCTTCAGGTTGGACATCTCTGCAGGTCCTGACATCCAGGTGATGCCCCCATCTTTCAGATCCTTTTGGTGCAACTACTCCACATTTCTGTCTGTCTGTTCTCCCTCCTAAAACTGTTAGCTGGATTTTCAAATGTCTCAATTATTGCAAGGTTATTGCCCTACCAATATCCACCCAGATCCTGCTATGAAGCTTGTTTTTCTAGCTCGCTGTTTTGAACATGCCAGCTCTCTCTATCCACCACACCATCCATTTCCCTCATCTCTTACAGTGATATTCCATTCCTTTCCTGGGCATCATCTCTCATTTACTGTCAAAACATCAGTGCCTGCCCCAGCAGGATCACCTCCCACCCTCTCTCCCACCATCACTCACATTTTCAGTTTTGCTGCAAACACTTATATGTTGCTTGTGCTGGAAGAAGCTCCTCACAGGCATCCAGAATGCTTCTTTCTCATCCCTGAAGCCTTTCTGAGCAACCTTTATCACTCTGACACCTGCAACCAGCTTAGGACAGGAAAGCAGCTGGGATGTGGAGAGGAGACAGCACTCCCTGTTCTGTCAACCAATACTTTTGGGTTGCTTCTCTGTATCTAACTTTTTTTATATTTAAGGTCAAACTTAAAGCATATGAACTGGGCTTTAGTGCCAGTAGATTACTTAGAGCAGTGGTTAGTTCTCCTAAGCACAGTGTTGATACTGACAGAGATATCAAGGAGCCATCCAGACGCACCCCTCCCACGATACATTTTGAGAACTGCCCGTCGCTTCCCGCCAGCCCTCAGCAGCAGGCTGGCCCCTTGCCCACAGACGCCTGCTCTGCAAGGCAGCAGCATCTGGCTCACAAAGCCTTCAGTTAAGATTTTGGCTGCTTGCTGTTCCAGATGTATCAGCTCAGCATAGATGTAGAGGGCAGTGGGAAGGAGAGGCATGTGTGTGTGAGCTACAAGGCAGCTGCACCTCTCCTCCTCTGTTAGCATCGACCATAACATGTACATAACACAGTGGGGCAGTGGGACTGCAACCCCCAACCCAGACAGGCTCTGCAGTTGGCCCTCTTCCACCTCCCTTGTTCATCAATGGCTTCCCACAGCCACACATGAAGGGGGCTGTAACAGTGCTGGGACTTTGTTGAAAGTGTAGGTCTTAGGGCTTTCACAATTGGTTAAAGGCACTTTGCTTTTTATGAACCAAACACTTTAGAAAGCACTTTAGCTGTGGAAATAAGGAGAGAAAAAAACCAACCAAACAAAAAAACCAAACAAACCATGAATTGATGGAGAAAATAGTCTCCTTTTAAAAATTCACTGTTCTAAAGCATGATGTTTGTTAATACTAACAGTATGTGTTAGTAAATGGCCAAGCATTGAATGCTTGAATAAGGTGTCTCTAAGAATATGGTACTGTAAACCTTTATTTCAAAACCTTTTTAAAATATTTGATTTGTTCTCATCTGCATAGCTCAATAGTATATTATTATGCCTGGGTAATTTCTCAGTCATCACAAACCCACTCAAAGCACCAGCCACCACTGCGCTGTGCTACCACTCTGAAGGTCCACATGCACCCCCAGACAGAGCTGTGCAGAGCAGTCTGCTCCATTTTTCACACTAACTGTTCTAAAATACCTGTCTCCCCCAGGTCTGAGCAGCCCCTGCTTCCAGTGCTGCCAGGGAAGGTGACACCCTTGGACCAAAGTAGCAAGCCCACCTCCTCTGAGCCACCACAATCATGGGCCACATGGCTGAGCAGTGACCAAAACCCCAGCTCTCCTGAACCCCACTTCTGAAATTTCAGTACTGGCCTGAGCATCCCAGCTCAGCCACTATCTCCCCATGGCATCCTGCAGTGCTCCTTAAATGCTCCACACCAAAGAGAAGAAACCATATTAGCAACAGGCACACTAATCACGTAAATGGCTTAATTATCTTGATTAGTCCCAACTGCAAGCATAACCCAGCTTACTCTGCAGTACCTTATAGCACAACTAGGCAGGTCCGGATCAGATGGCAGGGTATAGGGTGTAAGGGCTTACCTTCACAGTGAGTACGCATTGAGCCCTCTGCTCCGTGAAGGAGTCTGTTTCAGGCTTAGGTGGAGTCACAGGTAATTGTGTTGTGGGCATGAAATGGCATCTGTGTGAGAAGGGACTGAGATAATCCAGACTCATCAGCTTGGAAATGGGGTGACAGGGGGCCATACGATGCTACGTGATCCTCTGGTGAACTACATGAAAGAAATGGATGGCAAGGGATCACTCTCCCCTAAAACTTGAGTCAAATTTTCACGGGCAGCAAGTTAAAAGCAAACAAACAAAAATATTTTTCTTTCATACCCTCATTTAAGCCAAAGATCCCAGTGCCACAGGGTCTTCCAGAGACCACCTGATACTGCATTTAGCAGGTGCTCAGAGAAATACATGCAGGAAAGGTCCATAGACTGTTATTTGACAAAATGGGCCAGATATAATCCACAGATCAGAAAAACTGTCTTGCTGGTTGCTGGAAGCTGGAGGGCTGTCCCACAGGATCCAGGGCTCGCTGATTATCTGAACCTTTAAATTTTACCCTCAGCATCTCCTTCTGGTTACTGTGGAGATGGGATAGCGAGTTGGAGGCACCTCTGCTCTGCCCCAGTATAGTGGTTCTTAGGCACTGACAAAGTCGCATTTAGCTTAAAAACCGATGTTAGTGAAATCTCGTTACCTTTGGGACCATACCCCTGGTGTCAGGTCCTTCTGTCTCCTACAGCTTCTTCAAAATCCGGGAGAAAAAAAAAAAAAAAAAGGTATGAGAGCAAAAAAAGCAAACACTAACAAAAAGCTTTATTTTTTGAAATATTTTGTGTATTTCTGCTTTATTCAGGAAAGTTTAGAACAACTCCTGCTTAGGTAATGTTAAAACAACAAAATGTATCAAATATCATTTAGATACTGGGTTTGGGTTTGGGCTGGGATTGCTTGCCTTAAACTCACCATCCCATTTTCATCTTCCAGGTAGGACTGAGTACATTAGGAGGGATTTCTCCTTTGATATTCTAAAAATATAAACCAGAAATGTACGTAAAATCTCATTTAAGGAGATATTTCTGGAGACGATGGAGCTTCATAAGACAAGACAGTGTGTATGGCTTGTGTTGGAATATCAGGATGTTTTTGATACACATACAGAGAGATTTGGTTGTTACTTTGCACCCCCACCCCAAACCCCCCTGGTTGCTGTGCTGGCCCACACACATTCTATGGCTCCAGGAAATCAGACACGTGGCAGGTTTTGACAGGTTTAGTCTTGTAATAGAAATTTGTTTCTAGAATGAATCACTCTTCCAATCTGAAGCCAACAGAAGTTGGTCCTGAATTTTTGGGCATCCCTCAGTGCTAACAGCCACGTGAACTTTGAATATATTGCTATATAAATTACAGTCTAATATTGTACTTCTTGGCAATTGACACACAAATGAAAGAGAACACAGTCTAATACCAATGTAAAAATCCCTTTATATAGCTTAAAGCTGTCTTTTGAAGCATGGTTTTATTTTTAACATCACATCAGTTATCTCCAAATATAGACTGCAGCAAAATGCAAATAGGGGAGAGAGGAACAAGTGCACACGTGTGGCTTTCCTGTCCCTGTGCTGTGCTGGTGCTGCTGGGAGCTGGGTGCCCGTCCTGCTGCCCCTCTGGTCACCACCTATCCTCTTCCATGTTCTCCTCTCCCTCTCAGAAACAGGGAGTAGACCTTGGCCCTGCATTTTACACCTGCCCTGCGCTGGGCCCAGCTCTCCCATCCTACAACCACATGCACAAGGTTCCAATGCGGTGCAGATGCCGGAGAGTGTGGGAGGAGGAGTGTGTGATGATATTTTGGCACAGAACCTGGTGAGTCAGAGACACAGCAAGATGCAATGCTCCTCCTGCCCAGGCACTGGTGAGTCCCACCCTGCTTCCCGCAGGGCCTGGGGGAGGACAGGGCCACCCTGAATGGGCTTCACAGGCAACAACAGACTTGGACTTTGGCTCCAGTCATAGCAACCTTCACGCTTCCTTGGGACAGAGCAGCTGTTTGCATGTTCTCCTGCTTTCTCATGCCTTGCCTCCACGGTAGTTTGTCTCATCCCCTGGCCCTGCGGCCACAGCCACTGCCATGCATCACCCTCACACCCACAGCTCTGTCGGTGGGACACCCGGGTGCACTGCTTGGGACAGGAGCTCCTCTGCACCCCGAAGTGCAGCCCAGTGGAGGGGAGCACATCGTCTGTCTGCAGGCTGGAGCGGAACCTGCTCCTCAGCAGGAAGGGATGGGAGGTGTACAGGACCCAAGGAGGAAGACGCTTCAGCAGTGCCACGATGAAGGCACTAACTACCCTGAGGGAGAGAAACCCTCATGTGGGTTTCTTCACCAGAAGGCACAGCTTCAACAAGAGCACTGGAGAGCATTTCTCCTCCCTTGATTGTCCATAAACTGATGCTGGTCAACTTTTTCAGAAATAAGCTTTCAG
This sequence comes from Microhierax caerulescens, assembly GCA_035590215.1. Classification (NCBI taxonomy): domain Eukaryota; kingdom Metazoa; phylum Chordata; class Aves; order Falconiformes; family Falconidae; genus Microhierax; species Microhierax caerulescens. The sequence continues at coordinate 24,641 of JAVJGJ010020712.1, forward strand.
TTTTTCCATCCAGCTGGCTTTTTTATGTCAGAGATAAAGGCTCTGCCTGGGGAGGTGGCAGACCTCTGCCTGTGTCCCTGATGCTGGTGCACAGAGATGCTGTGCTGGATGGGCAACACAAGCTTCACCTCAACCCTGGACTTCAATACTTGCTCTGGTATGGGTACCACAGGGACTTGCAATTGAGTTTCCTTAAGCCTCATAACTATGTGGCCATGCAATATCATAGCCTGCTTCTCTCACTTGTTTTTGTCTCCTCTTCATGCTGGGAGTGCTGTGCAGGCTCATGAACCATGAACCAGCTCAGCAAAAAAGCACCATCCCATAAGCTGCAGCCCCTGGCCCTGGCGTGGGGGAGTCAGGCAGCACTGCCTGGTGTGCTGTGTGGCATGCCAGGCAATGGCTGCATCACATGTGGGTGGGAGGCCCGGGAGAACTAAAAGCTGTTGGGGGAATCAGAAGGGAGGACTCTTCTTATCAGGCATGCCACTTGATGACAGCCGCACCTCAGGCGTCCACCCACACTGCTTCCTACTCCCTTGAACCAGCTGCTCAGCTTGGCTCGGTATGGAAATGCTCAGCCAGAAGCTCATAGTCCATATTTCACTCCTCAGAGTAAAATCAAACCACCTGGCCACTGGAGCAAGGAGGAAGGCATGGCTGGTGCCCTGTCTTAGTGGGATGGTGGGGAGGAAGGGGTCCCCATGGAAAGGACCGAAGGGCCCCGGGGAAGTCAGTGGAGTGGTGGCTTTGCTGGACACCCATCACAGCAAAGTCATTGCTGAGGTCCTTGTCTCTTCCCCGCCCTCTCTGATTTCAGCTCATTTTTCTTTGCTTTTCTGCCTCTCCTACGTTTAAGCTTCTGTTCAACCTTGCACTTACCTCTAGGAATTCCTCTGCATTTGGGCTGAGATCCAGGATAGCTCTTTTTGTTTGCAAATTGATTTAGTCACCTCTCGGGTTCTTAGCATAGGTGCTGTGCATTACCTGGCAACGTTAAATCATACATGGGTTCTGCCAGGGGAATTAGAAATAGATGAGAAATTGGAGATATTTCAGGAACTTGCCACACAGAAAGCCTGGGGGATCGTCATAGCTATCAAGTCTAGTGAGGATTCCTCAGTGGCCTAGTAACACAGATCTAAAAGAGAAAAAAAAAAAGCATAATTAAGCTTTCCTTGAGCTCCTCTTGTAATGGTGTTGGTGTCCCTGATGCTGCAGGCCAGTATCTTAAGGGAACGTGTATCTCTTAAAAACTTAGTCCTGTGTGCCTTGTCACCTGGCTCCATTCTTTGACATCCCGGTCATCTCCTGGAAATCTCTGGGTCACAGAGGAAGGCAATCTAGGGGCATGGGATAATATAGGCATTTCCAGCCCTGATCTATGGAGGAAAGGGGTCTGATCCCACAATGAGCAGTCAAGACAATACCCCAGGACTTGGGCGTATGATCTGCACCCACACTGCTATTGCATCATGAGGACATGGGGGCAGCAGAAGTCCCTTCCTCCATTCTCCTGTCCCTCCTGTTAAACCTGCTCGGCAGGCTCTTTAAATCCTAATAAGTTTCTCGCTGCTTGCTTGTCGTTATGCTCCATCTCTCACCCACAAGCAGGGTGGTCTTGGGGATCTCCCCCCACAAAGGTCTATGTGTGGTTTGCAGCTGCTCTCCTTGCAGTGATTCTGCTGCTCTCTTGGCTCCCAGGCCAAACAGAGTTTTCATCCCTGAGAAGCGTTTAGCAACCCCACCTGGACTTAGTGAGTGAACTTTTATAATCTATTAAGTATTTTATGGATTTTACAGTAGTTTAGTTTTATAAGGTAAGCATGGGCAAGAAAAAAGAGCTCTACCACCCAAGCCCAAGCGGCCCGGGGTTTTGTTTGCAGGTGGGAGGTGGTGTTGGTTCAGCTCCTCAGAGCAGGGGGAAGGACACTTGGTGAGCATCAGCCTCGGGTTAAGCTGCTGCTGAGGGGTGGGCAGGGGAGAGCTCTCCCTACCCCCAGCATCTCGACAGCCCTCTCCTTAAACCTCCCTCCAAGGTGATCCACCCACGGGGAGAGAGGCTTACTTAGCTATTGGTGAGTTACAGCAAAGACTTAAGAGATTTATAAATGATCCTTGTCACTGACTGGCAGCCTCAACTGCGCAGGACAGAAGTTTCCCTAATCACTATCAACAGTTTGTCACTTGGCATGGAAAGCCTAACTGTGGGTTCAGACTACTGTGCATAGCCTGGATCTTGACCTGACCCCTATAGCGCTGTAATTTTTGTAATTTTTGTAATTTTTGTAATTTTTGTAATTTTTGTAATTTTTTAAAGTTTCATTACTGGGTAGTTCTGTTCTACCCTACCCTAAAGCGTTATGGCTAGCTGTAAGTTCACACCCTGGGCAGTGCCGCTGGCCCAGGGTGGAGGGCAGGACAGGCACCCCTTGCTGCGGGAGCCCTGTGTGGCGTGGGGGACAGAGGGGATATGCTGTTTGTGCTGCCTGTGCTGTGGGTTGCCTGTGCCTGGCACAGTGCAGGTGCCCGATACCTCTCCTGGGGGGCCTCAAGGCAGCAGAGGCGTTTTCCTCCTTAATACATGAGGCTGTGCCGAGCCAGAGGACAACCTTTTTATTTTAACTGCATGAATTCCCGGTTGCAGGAGCTATTCAGTGCAAGGTGTGACTTCAAAAAAAAAAACCAAGGCAAAGGTGGCGGTAGTGGGTGGGAGCAGGCAGCACACTGGTGGCTGGGGCCAAGGACAGGTCACCCTGAGGCAGGCTGAAGATGGCGGAAGAAAAAGCAAAGTGCCTGGTGTGCCTCACCCCAATCTTAGCTTGACCCGATACAAATAAATCCTCTGCCAGGGATTGCCTTCGCTGCTGACTTTAAATAGCAACATCTTCATTAACTTAAGCCTTCTCTTGAGCCTTGTGGCTTCTCTCTCTGCCGAGCCTTTTCTGTTACCCCTACCTCAGACTGACAGCCCCATCCTTCCTACACTCACACTGGTGCTAAGGGCTGCAGGCCCAGGGGAATGGTTTATAACCCTGGCATGTCATCCATGGAGCTTCGCCCTAGGAGAATGTTTTCAGCAGTCCTCACAGAGCAGCATCAGGCATCTCTGCAAACCAAGCATTACAGATGCTTCTTTCACTCTTCCTTTCTTTCTTTTTTCCTTCCTTTCTTTCTTTTTTATTTCCTTTCTTTCTTTTTTCCCTTTCTTTTGTTCTTTCTTTCTTTCCTTCTTTCTTTCTTTCTTTCTTTCTTTCTTTCTTTCTTTCTTTCTTTCTTTCTTTCTTTCTGCCTTTCTGCCCTTCTGTCTTTCTTTCTGTCTTTCAGTCTTTCTTTTTTATTTGCACAGGCAAAAAAATGCAGGTGTTGGAAGAGCCCCTGGCAATACCCAGCACAAGGCCAGCTTGTCTTTGAACAGGCTGCACTGGGGTGTGTTGATAGACCTGGGTGGGAAGAGCCCATGGGCAGCACCCCCCCAGCAGAAAGGGGACTCTGCTCCTACCCCAAGTTGTAGATGTCTGTGTTTTCTTCCTTTTCTTGAGTGCAAAGAGAGACACCACCTTTCTCTTGGACTTCCATGTGCATGTTGAAGACTTTCTGGAGGAACAAGTGACTTTCTCCTGTGTAATTATTCTGTTCAATACACTGCGTAGCAGAATCAGTTTAATTTGTCGGTTTCTGCTCACGATGTGTCAGACCGATGGTTGCTTCATCTGCGTCTCCAGCCTCGCTGCAGCTGTGATGGCAGGTATGAAGCTGCCTCTGGCCCTGGCAAGGGAAGGGAGACGGGGGACTCACACTCAGAGTTGTCCTGACACAACCATGATTGAGCTCCCTCTTAGGGGTGGCTACAGAAGGCCAAGTTAAGCTCAGATCTTCGGATACCGAAAGTATTTTTACCTCCACCTTTATTTATGCAGTATCTGCTTCAAATGGATGTAGAAAAGCTTCCAGAGTAGAGTTATACCATGGAGACTTTTGGGGCAAGTTTTTTGGTGCATGCAGATGGGGTTGTAAAGCCATGTCTCATGACTCAGGCTCTAATTCATTTAGGAATCTCAGGTGCCCAGCAGAAAGTACGATTTAGGGAGCAGAGGTAATGCCAAATGAGCTAGGCAAAAATAAGAAACACACCCAACGGTCTGCTCACAAGGTGCCAGGTTATGGGCAGAGTCACTGAAAGCTGTTTGTGTCCTCCCTCCCATTATCCCCAGTGCATCTTACCTTTTTCACCCTTCTCCCTACCTAGGAACAAGGAAAGCCCAAACCCAGTGAGAAACCTGTGCTGGAAAGAGACTGAAGTCCATGTGTGTGCCAGGAAGCTTGGGGCGGTGCTCACTGGGACCAGTGACAGTGACTCTCTGGTCTTTGCTGGGAACTGCTTCAGATACACAGTGATCCCAGAAGCCTCAGAGGTAGCACCTGACGTAAGGGTGAAAAGCTCTTCCGCTGGCACCCAGTGGTGTCATGACCTATTTCCAGGATTCTGTATTTATTGCATCCAAAGAATGAGTAACTTAATGAAAATATGTAAGCCTAGCCTTGGAACGGGCCCAGGTATGCCAGACTCCTTCCACCACTTACTCCTCAAGGCTGATTCTCCACATCTGGGTGGCCAGGGGGATGAGCTGGGTCAATTTCAGTGTGAGATTCTTTACCACTACAGTGCCTTGTGCTTAAGGGGTAATTTCATCCCTCACCAGGCAGGTTATAAAAATCACATCCTTATGGGTGGGATCTTCCCTGGGGACAGGGTGTACTGCCACTGTGTTTTGTAAAGCCAGAGCCATCCTCAGTGTTAAGAACTGCAGCGAGTGACAGCCCCATCTTACCTACTGGGGTTTTGTGGAGGGAGGGAAATGGTCTTCACTACTCCTGCACAAGCCCATTAGCCAACACCAGCAGGCAGAAACGTGGAGCTATGAACCGCCCCCACCATCTCCACATGACTTCGAAGAAAGGTCCTGAAACTGCCCCAAAAGTACCAAAAGAAAGCTTGAATGATGTCCAGTTAATGCACTGCAAAGGATGAACCCTGCAGCTCCTCGTCTGTCAAGGAGAAAACAGATTTCAGCACAACAATGACAGTTCACATCCACTTAAAGATCTGAGCTATAGTGTTTGTACCTCTGCTAAACTGCCAAAAAACCTCTCAGCATACTGATCAGGGAGTACAGATCCACCTGCTGAGCTGGGTAAGTGCTGTCAGAATGGAATAATTTAATTTCTCTGTTTGCCAGAGTGAAGCAAACTAACAAAAAGCCCATTCAGCTCTTTAATAAAACCTTTCCTCCTTTTTTGTAATCAATATGGGTCAGTTCTCTTTTATACAACACAAGGCTGTAATTCAGCTGAGTAAAAAATATAATGTAATTTTGAGAATCTATAAATGCTTTAAATGTGATGTAATTTAATAGCATCAATCCCAGCTAAGTAGGAAGCAGAAAAAATACTTCTACGACCATTAAGGATGGCGTTTACTATTCCAGAGCAAACACCAGTAATTTTATCCCCCATATATTGGCAAATTCAGTGCCTTCTGACAGTGGAGAACACATGTTCCCTAACCCTTTACTGTGCTGAAATAACCATTTAAAAATAACTTCTGAGGCGAGGCGTGATCTGATCCTTTCCATTCTTCTTCAAATACTTTCACGCCCGGCACCGCTCAGTAGGCTAACCTGATCTTGAACAAATGCTTCACAGATTTTTGGTAGTTATCAAAAGCTCCGTTTCAAGACTGGAGAGCGTTTCACTCCTAAAGCATAGCAAATCAGCCGGGAGAGCGTGAAAGTGACTCTGGGCAATCTCCCTTTTCTAGGGTAATTTACTTTCAAATAAGCGGAGAGAGGTGTTTATGGACTCCCTGCCATCCCCGCTGGCTCTGCAACAGACTCTCAGTCCTCCCAAGCCCCAGCCAGCAAGTCAGTCTCCTCTCAAGGACTGTTCAAACAGGTTGGAGGCTGGGCAAACCCCTGGAGCTGGCTGGGGCTGGGGCTGCTTCTCTCCCACTAGTTCCTTCCACTTGCCACATGCAGGACACCAGCAGCACCCTGTGAATCTGCAAATCCCGGAGAAGATGCACCCAACTTAGCCTATTCCCCAGCACTGCTACACCGACAGGCTGTGCAAGCAAAAAGCAGGCTCAGTTCCCCAACTGGGTCCAAGCTGCAGCCTGTCCCCTCCTTCCTGCACTCAACCATGGTGGGAGAAATGGAGATAAACTGCAGTTACTCTCAGGGCAGGAGCTGCCACCACCAGCACTGAAGAAATGGGCTAGAAAAGAGGCTAAAGTCTTTCCCTCCACACCTTAGAGCAGACTTCATCATTTAATTATCTTTCCTTTACAGTTTTTCACACATCCAAGAAAGGCCTTAAATAGATGCTTCAGCAGACAGGGCTGCCAAGCAGCTCCTGTGCAACTGAAGAGCTCCCCAGCACTGCGAGCAGTACCTGCCTGCGGCTGCAGTCCGTGGGACACAGCACCTCGGCAGGCAGGCAAGTGGCACCTCGTCGTACGGCTTATTGTGAGGGGTCTGTTAAATGGAGGTAATTAATGGATGAAGAATGACATTTAAACATGTGTTTGATATTTTCTCCCAGAATTAGGACAGAATTACACTACTTTGCATTCTGATTAATTCTTTTAGCCTGCAACTGACTTCAGATTTGCATAAGCAGTTTAGTTCATGCTTTCTGCTACCGAAAGCCAAAAAGGAAGATTTTTTTCAGCTATTATTTTGCTTTCAGTATTTAAGTTAATTTCCACAGGGCATTTGTCATTGCTCAAGAACATACAATGCATTGCCAGCTTTGTCATTAATACCAGCTCAATAGAATAGTGTCAAAATGATGATGACGCCTTGTTTGTATGAATTCCAGCTTTTCTGACAAAAATAAAAAATCCTGAGCCCTATGTGTAATTTTTTCTGACCCTGCATGATGCTCTCTGCCCTAAGGACCGCATGGTTCAGCCTGTGAAACTATATTTATGGTTCCCCCCATGGGTGGGGGTACTCAGTCCCAAGCCTATTGTTGGCACATTCAGTGCTTACAGGTTTAAGCCTGTCTATCCAAAACAGAAGCTTTCAGCTCCCATAATAGAAACAGCACAACCTTATGGTGTGAGGGCTCCAAGGTGGAGCTCACGCTCTCTGAAGGCTCTCATGGGATTCCCTGGAGTATGGGCATCTGCCAGTCACTGCTTGTCAGCTAAGCAGGGTAGAAACAAAAACACAGGCAAATTAATTAGGGAAAAGGAAGACCCGCTTTCTGCCCTCTAATTCAAACTTCTTGGCTAGAAGAAATGGCTTCTTTTATTTACCCTGTTTACTAACTTCTAGTTCATGAAGTGCTGCTCCTTCCATCCCATGACACAGACATTGTTCTTTGTTATTCTGGTACCCACCCATAAATCCCCAGAAGGAGGGATATTTTCTTCATTTGGGAAGCTGCATTTAAACGACCCTGATTTAAAGCCACATTTCCATATGAAACTTTTATTCTTGTAACAAGTAGCCCTTTCATCCAGGTATTCCACTAAGCCTTTTACCTGCTGGGGAGGAACCAGGGAAGCATTGCATGTTTTTCTGCCCGAGGGCAGATGCTTCCCTCTAAACAGCAATGGGTGCTTGAGTGCAGAGCCCCAGCTGTTCAGACAGTTGCTTGTCTGTGAACGTTGAAGGATGACCTTGTGCTTTGGGATGCTGTAGTTGGTGTTTCAGTATTGGTTTAAATGCTGCTGCTCCAGGGGTCGGTGCAGTCCCTCTGCCCCCGTGTGCTGGCCATCAGCATCACCTTGTCGGTGCAGGACTCATGAGGGAGATGAGGCCTCTTCTGGTTTTCCCATGTGTTGCAGCCTGAGATAGATGCTCCAGCTGCAGCCTCCCACCACTTGTGACAGTGACAAACCTCCCTGTTTGCCCAGATAGGTATATGAAAATTACTATGGATGAAGGAAGTCTTACCAATAATTTTCTTGTTTTCAAGGAAAGGCAGACGTGTAACTGGTAAAACCAACCTTCTTTGCTGTAAGGCTTGTCCTAGAGATCAGTGATGCAAGGCTGTGAGGCATCAATGTGAAGGTGAATTGGAGAGCAAGGGTCTCACACTGCACTCCCCAGCGCCAAGCCTGAAGGAACGCTGGACAACCCAGCAAATCTTTAGCATTGAAGAAGAACTTGCAAACAGCAAGCAAAGGACCTAGCTGCTTTGCAAATTAAACCCTGTAATTTGGGAAGAATTGGGTCACTGTGGCCAGCAGCACTCTCAGAGCAGGGAAGCAAGGAGCTGGAGAGCAGAGGTGTAGGTTGTCCTGCAAGTCCAGTGTGGGCTGTGGGAGCAATGGGGAAAGGTGAATGTAACAGAAAGCTGAGGTGGTCTGGGGCATATGAATCAGCAGGAAATGATGTTGCTTTGGGACATGGAGCAGAAAGGGAAAAGTACGTTTGACTTTGAGGATGAGGAAGAAACTCCTCAAAAGCTAGAGCTCCCTCTAAGCTCAATGCATGCACTGAATAAACAAGCACCAAGCTCCTCTGCTCGGGAGGTGTCAGCAGGCTCCTATACCACTGCGGTTCTGCTGGTTGTTCACCCAGTATGGTTGCTCAGGTTCACACCAGTGCCATCATGGTGTTGCTATCAAACACCTCTTGCTGGGCTGCAAGTGGCCTGGCAGAGCCAAACCTCAAACCCTCCTTACTGCCCCTTTAAGTTTGGATGGCAGTGAACGGGAAAGAAGGTCAAGCAAAGGTTTATCCAGAAGCTCACACTGACATTTTTATCCCGTTGCAGCCATACACACACTCGAACAGCCCAAACGCAAGGCCAAAGGGCACCACAAGAATTCAGTTTCAGTCTCTTCTGCAACTGCTCAGCCATGGTGTATCTCGGTGTCCTCAAAGAATATTCAAGTCATAACTTCAAACACAAAAGCTGTTCCTCCCCTCTCTTCTCTTTAAGCTGCATGGACAGATTAAGCCTGAGTACAAATGTCATAATTTTCGAGGGTGAATGTCAACCTTTCCTGAAGAGCAGTGGAAAGCTGCTGGGGTGTGCTTTCAGATGCCTACTTGCTGAGCTCTGAATTTACAGTATTGTTTATCAGATTTCTCAATATTTACACTCAGTTCCCATTCCAGTAAACAGATGACATATTATCTGATACTACTGTTCAAAAACCCTGAGGAAATGAAAACCAGAAGCCTCTGCAGCAGAAACACACCAAGGCAAAAGATGCTGAATTTAGGTTCCTTCCAATGCCTTTTTATGGCGTCCATTATTTATAGATAGCATGCAGCTCATCTGTATTTAGAGCAGGCACAAGCACTGTTGGCAGATAGGCATTGCATGATGGATTCAGTCTCTTGGTATTTTTAACTCAGAACCTGTCTCCAACAATGACAATTTCCAGATGAAAAAAAGAAAGATTTCTGTAAGGGATGATAATAGGAAAGCCAGCCCCTAAATCAAATTCTTCTTTACTGAAGCAACTTGGCTTGTGACAAGGAACGTGAGGAATATACTCTGCATTTTTGGAATTCAGTTGAGTGGAGAATGAGAAAATGTCCTTGTCTGTACATCAGTGCCTGGCCCTCTCTGAATCCCACACGGCTCTGGCACACTCCAGCATCCTGGGGCATTGAGTTGCCCAGGTGAATGCCTTTCAATGAATGGGCTTGAGATTTTTCTTCTTTTACTAGAGTCCAGTACCAGCAGTGCCTTTCGTTTTACTTCATACCTTTTTTCAAAATTTTTGTTTATCTCTGTTGACAGACAAACCTACAGTCCTCATGATGCCATGGCACACGAGCTGGCAGATGGCCTATCCCCCCTTTGGACAGTAAAGCCCTTTCATAGCAGCCTGAGATAAAACCTCTTCCTTAGAGGGCATATTGTCTGCAGTTTAAAAGCAAGGAGGACAATCCATGAAATAAGCAGGTGTTTCCAAATCTGTCCTGCCTCCTGGTTTTCACCAGAGTCCCTGCATGGCTGTGGGGTTTGGGCAGTAGCCCCAGCCTTGCCCCAGGATGGACAGGCTGTGTGTGCCCCAGGGGAGTCCATGAACTGCACGGGATAACACCGGTGAAAGCAGCTCCAGAGGAGCCAGTGACTGAGAAAGCAAACAAGTCCTGGCTGGGACAGACCCATGGTATGTGGCTTTTGCCCCAAAAAGGGGAAATCCCTCTTGCTTAATTGCAGGAAAGCTATTGTTACTTTTGTATTACACTCTCCTGTCCTTAATTAAATTGAATAACTTTACATAATAAATTGAGCAGTGCACCTGCAGTATGCAATGTAGATTGGGAAAAATATTCATTTTAATTGCACTAAGTTTATTCAACCATGTTAATGCCAATAGCTCCATCTGTCTAGAGCAGCAAGCACCATTTGACATTTGTTTTCAGGTATACAAAGCTTTGGTTTCTGCAAACTGAGAGAAGATGAGCCATTGAAGGGAAGTTGATGGCAATGTTTGATTTAGAAAATTAATCTTAAGCTTTTAGAACACGATAATAGCAAATAAAGCTGTATCAACTTCACCTGTCTCAGAGCAATAGGGGGACATTTCCTGCATATAAATTAGCTTAACATGGAACCAGGTTTGGTAATGGCTTTAATTCAGTAATCCATGCATCAGAGCTAAACAAATGAGGGAATTTCAAGTATTAAATTTGATTGAATAGTAATGTCATATTTTTTCATAATACAACTAGCTGCTAAAGAATCCTCTTCAAAGACCAGCTTTGAGCTCAGCCATGATGAGGTACAGCGTGTGCCATTATATAATGGGGAATAACCTCTCTTAACAGGCTGTATTTGGCGTTTGTACATTTCATTTTAAAATACTTCATGTCAAGTGAATTTAGTAGAGGATCTGCCACAATACACATTAGCAAGAGAGTGACATTCCCTGTATGTCCATGGTGAGCAAACTCAGACCCCTTCTACTGTTATTCTTGTGCCTTCTACTGTTACTCTTGTGTCTCTTGGTTTGTATTCATTTATTTTTTGTTAAAAGGAGAAGTTTTATTCTTTCCTGGTGCACAGAGGAAGACAAGCCATCCAAAGACAAGCACATTTGCAGAGGTGACAAAGCCACCAGTATGAGCTTATTCATTCTGCATCTGAAGTTTGAAGCATCTGCACAGCGATGAGGGCCCTATCTGAATAAGCTATGTGTTACTTTTTAAGGGAATGAGCAAATGTAAACCTCATTAACATGAGTTATTGTTGTTAAATAGCCAGGAGATATGAAAAGAAGAAGCAGGTTGGCAGGCCTTTGTGGTTCATGTGCCAAATGAGTATGGAATTGAAGAGGTTGCCATGAAAAGGAAACTTCTTGCATAGTGATTTACAGTGTGAGTGTTTAAGCTTAAACCATAAATACTTTAGGGGTTAGGAAACACTGAGATTTAATATGTATTTCTGTGATGATAAAGTAAATTCTTCCTTTTTTAATAGCATCTTCTGTAAAGCTTCTTTTTAAAGAGGTCAGTCCACTAGATATGCCGCAGATACAGGATATGGAGAGCTCGGCTTTCCGAAAGCCACTGGAGATGTTGTCCCTAGTCCTGGAGTCTGTGGTTAATCTCACAAGTATTCACACAGACTGCCCAAGATATAAAATCTGCAATATAAACAGTAACACAAACCAGCCTCTTTATTGGCCATCTGCTGCAGTCTCAGGTTTACCCAAAGAAAGGACGGTTACGGTGCTTCGTTCTCAGCTGATTTGGTGAAAACCAGAAAACCTAGCCACTCCTAGCGTACTTCACCATGGAGCTCCTAGAACTTCATTAGAGAGCTCCAAGGCATGGAAAGCAAGAGCTGAATTGCCTGTCATTTATGGGACGTAGCTGCAAGGCAAACAAATCCCCTCTGGCAAGCAGGCTCTCCCGTGCCAGGTGCTGTTCAGATGTGTGCAGAGCAGGACTGATCTGTTCCAAGGTGATCAACAGACCCGGGGAGTGAAAAATAATAGGTGAGTGCTAGGAAACAATAAACAGAGAGATGTGTACATTGTGTGGCCAGCGCTGGGCCAGGGCTCAGCTTCACTGCAAAATCGTATCCCTGAAGGAGATGCCACTATGGAGGGAAGTGGTGGAAAAATAATTAGTGCTAATGACAGCTCAGTAAATTAAACTTGCAGACTCGATTACCTGGTACTCCCACCTTCGTGGGTGCTGTGAGGATTCCTAGGCTGTCAGATTAATGAGTCTGGAGCATCCATTCACCAGCTGATGTTTGAGCTGAGAGGTGAGGACGATCGATGCAAGCCCCACCACTGTACCAAACACAGGCACAGTCCCAGAGCATCCTCTAGGCGTGTGTTTTGGATGCTGGCTTCTAGGTCACTGTGGTACATTGGCCCTGGCTGGATGCTAGGTGCCTGCCAAAGCTGCTCTATCATTCCCCTCCTAAGCTGAACAGGCGAGAGAAAATAGAATCCAAAGCTTGTGGGTGGAGGTAAGGACAGGGAGATCACTCAGCAATTACCATCACAGGCAAAACAGACTTAACTTGGGGAAAAAATAATTTATTACCAATCAAATCAGAGTGGGATTATGAGAAATAAAAACAAATCTTAAAAAAAAACCACCTTCCTCCACCCCTTCCTTCTTCCTGGGCTTAACTTACTCCTGAGCTCTCTACCCCAGCAGCAGAGAGGACAGGGAATGAGGGCTGTGGTCAGTTGTCTCTGCTGCTCCTTCCCGCTCAGGGGAAGCTCCTCACACCCTGCCCTGCTCCCGCCTGGGTCCCTCCCATGGGTCACAGTCCTCCATGAACTTCTCCAGTGTGAGTCCTTCCCTTGGGCTGCAGTTCTTCATGAACTGCTCCAGCTGGGTGCCCCCCGGCACTGGGCACAGCCGGCTCCAGCGTGGGTCCCCGCGGGGTCACAGGCCCGGCCAGCAGCCCTGCCCCAGCCCGGGCTCCTCGCCATGGGGCCACAGGCCCTGCCAGGAGCTGCTCCAGCCTGGGCTGCCCACGGGGTCACAGCTGCCTTCGGGCACCCCCTGCACGGGCGTGGGGTCCTCCATGGGCTGCAGGTGGGATCTGCTCCCCCGTGGACCTCCCTGGGCTGAGGGGCACAGCCTGCCCCACCGGGGGCTGCCCCACGGGCTGGGGGGAACCTCTGCTCTGGTGCCTGGGGCACCTCCTGCCCCTCCTGCACCGGCCTGGGGGGCTGTAGGGCTGTTGCTCTCATGTGTTCTCACTCCTCTCTCCCACTGAAACTGCTGTTGCACAGTTTTTTCTCCTTCTTAACTACGTTACCCCAGAGCTGCTACCACCATCGCTGATGGGCACAGCCTTGGCAAGTGGCAGGTCTGTCTCAGAGCCAGCTGGCTTTGGCTCTGTCAGACACAGGGGAAGCTTCTGGCATCTTCTTACAGAAGCCACCCTTGTAACCGCCCCCCCCAGCTACCAAAACCTTCCCATGCAAACTTCATACAGTTAGGGACCACGGAGAGAATTTCTCACTCCATGTTGTGACTCTGAGGGAGCACAAGGGGATGGAGGGCAATGCAGAGGCTGAGCTGCATCTGTGGATTGGGACTGGGATGCAGTGTGGTGAGGGGCAGGGGGAGCAGGCGGCACACTGCTCTCTGTCCTCAGAGAGGGCAGACTCCACTGCACCATGAAGCACATGCTGAAAAAATCTTGAAAGAGTGGAAAGAAGAGGGTCTGGTTTGGATCATGGCTGTGAAAAAGTCTGCAGAATAGGACCGACATTGTGCTGGAGGACAAAAACTAATAAAGCCTTGTTTGTCGGCCTCTGCAGAGCACAGAAGGGCGATGGGAGCTGGCCTGCTTCCCAGGCCTGGTATGCCCCTGCAGTGGCCTGCATTCAGACCCAGATCATCCCAGAGAAGACGGGCACTTTCCCTGGACATGCCAACATGCCCCAAGGCACACGGCAGCCCTGGCAGGGCAAGCAGGGCCGTGGGGGCAAAGAGGCACCCAGGGCAGAGAGCTTCTGGTTTAATTAACTTCTGCAGGGGCAGTGATGGAGCCTGTCTGACTTGTCCTTTCTGCTGTGAGACCCCTGTTCTCATTGCAGGGTGTATTTCTCTCTGTGCCCCAGTCCCAGCAGCAGCTGTGCTCCCGGCCAGGGGCCCCTCCAGCCAGGATGCGGTCTGTGCCCCCACGGCTGCGCAGGGACATCGTGCCCCTTCAGTCCATAAGTGTTTTCAAGAGCAGCTTTATTTATAGGAGAAGATGCAGGAAGGGGGAAGATGAGTGTTTCTGGTGGCCTTGGGCTGGTGGCTGGCTGCTGAGACATTCCCCTGTACCTCAGTGCTTATTTTTGTTTAATATATTACCCTTCTGTGTTTATTTTGCAGGTGTTTATTTTGGAAAGGGCTCTGTTTACATTTCTGTTTTTACATGGAAGGCACATATGGTGATATTTGCTTTGTCAGGACTTAGCATTCCTCCTCCTCCTCCCCTTCCACCCAGCCCTCGCTCCCACTGAGCTGCTGGTTACGGCTGGCAAGTGAAAGGTTCCTTTTGCTTTCAGCCCAGGCTCCCACCCACCAGCGCTCAGCCCCCTCACTCAGGCTGCTCAGACAAAGTGCTTTCATGCTACAGAGTCTTTCGAAGCATGGCTGATGTTGGCACCCCACCCCCACCTCCACCTCCTGGTACGCCAGGGGAAGACAGATGGGACATTCTTCACATGTAAAGCATCTGGCCTGTGTCACTGCACAGGGCCTTTCTCCCTCTTCTGTCCCTCCTGGCACAGTGACCTGGGCTCAGCAGGGAGCTCTGCTTCACCCCTGGGCTGTGCCCACACAAACCTGGTGGCATTTTTTCCCCTGGTTTGTGTTGAAGTGGTGGAAAAGCATCTGTATCCCGTCTCCCACGTCCAGCCCATGAAGTTAGGCAGGTGGAGCTTAACTGTTTCGGCAAAGGGAAGAAACCCACTGGAGACCTTATATATGAGGTTTCCTCCTTGCATGCCAGCTAAAAAAGCAGAATGAGGATGCGCTATGCCAGCCATGCTCTTCTTTGTATCATCTCTCCCACCAAAACCCACAGTTGAAGTTTCTAGGGAACAACATTTATTCAGAGCTCACTTCTGGATGAGCTCACTTTTTCTTTTCTCCAGATTCTTTTTGCAGCAGGCTCCTGTCAGCGATACTACTGTTTGGCTGGTGGCTGCTTTGCGTTTCTGTTGTTGGACATTTTGGGTTCTTGACCTCTTGCCCAGCGTGTGGGCTTTGTTCTGCAGTCCCCCTCTGACAGCTTGCCACCATCCCTTGCCTTCTTCCAGCAGTCTCTATCAGGATCACTAGAGCTCTAATGATGGGAAATCTAGCCGGTCACTTGAGGGCATTGCAGACCTCTTCAGAGCAAACCCTTGGAGTGATGCTGAGGGAAGTCTTTGTGAACTTTGCAGCACAACAGATGAACGCACAGTGAGTCCTCCTGAAGAAAAAGTGTCCTCCAAGACACTTTTATGACACTTACAGGTGGATGTTGAGGTGTGACAATTAAAAACTAGATACTTTTGCCTGGTTTTGTGGTTTTATGTAGTCCATGGGTAAGAGCTGTGTATGGGTGTGCTGGTTTGGGCTGGGATGGAGTTAATTTTCTTCACAGCAGTGTGCATGGGCTGTTTTGGATTTGTGCTGGGAACGGTGCTGATAA
>JAVJGJ010021048.1:0-38380 GCA_035590215.1 Microhierax caerulescens
TTCCTTTCTTCCCTTCCCTCTGGATGCTATTCTTTCCCTTCCCCTTTTCATTGTAACTGTTACTGTCATCATTGTTAATGGTGTTCTTTCATCTTCATTCTATTTCAATTATTAAACTGTTCTTATCTCAACCCTCAAGTTTTACACTCCTTTCCGATTCTCCTCCCCATCTCTCTGGGTGAGGCGGGAGTGAGCGAGCAGCTGCTTGACACCAGGGTTAAACCATGACATATGTCCACACTGCTTATTCTTAGTGCATGTAGGCACAAGTGCATACACACATCTTTATGGAGGACATAGTCCAAACTGCCCTTCATTACTGGGGTTGGTTTTGCTTTGAGCTTTACAACCAAAACCTGTCACTTTTTTCACCATGTTTTGCTTTGTATGAGAGGCATCTGTGAACCTTTTTCCCTCTAAGAGAAATGTTCATCCCTTACCCTGTTTTAATACAAAACCCACCAGCTGGTGTAACATCAAGATTGTTTAATTATGATCACCAATCCAGAATTTAAAAAAATAAGGGAAATTGCCTGGTATGTCAAATTGCATGTGCAGTACCTATTGGTGGACATATAATTCGTATCAAATTACACGTGAAGGATCTGTTGCAGAAGTATCTGTTTTTATGGACCTATAATATAACTTTGCATACCTCAGAGCCATAAAAAAATGTCTCCTGGTTGAATGTATGTGTGACTCCATATGTTTGCAAGGTGGATTCATTAATCATAGTGGAAAATACATGCATCTTGCAGAAGTTTTGACAGTGCTGAAGTTGCAGTTTTGGAACATTTGGACCTTGAGAACACAATGTGAAATGTTAATAACATCACTGCGGGTCTATTTTAAACATGGATCTGAAATAAATTCTATTATGGGAGCTGTGGAAACTGTCAAAATGAGTATACTTCCTCATTTAAATACATAAAGAATGCTAAAGCTTGCCTCAGAGCTGCTTTCCATGTTCTGCAGCGTCACAGTGCACGTCTCTGGTGTGGAAGCCCAGCTTGCCAGGGTGCAGGGTCGGCATGTTTTGAAGCCTGTCCTAAAATCTGCTGGTGAACCCGATGCTGTGGGAGACACACTTGCCACACAAGGTGTTTCTTCCTTGCGTGACTTTGTACTTTTCTTTAATGCATTACCTCTAGATGCTGACAGTGAAACTGTGTGCAGAATTAGGTTTACTGCAGATTTCATTTTCATTACTCATTTTATCTTTTGCTTAAAGGATGTGTACAAGAGCGACTTCAGTCTGCAGTAAATAACGATGTGGCAAAGTTGTGTGATTCTGGCTTTAAGTTGTTTGAAGTGGTACATTGTGGGCTTTATAATTTTATTATTCTCATAAGAAAACCAACTGTAATTAGTAATTAGAGTAGTTTTCAATGAGAATAGTGTGTCAGCTGTTCTGACCTGAAATATATATTAGCCTATATTAGTGAGTCAGATTAGCAAAGGCAGTTTCACATTGCCGTTTTTCAAGAAACTCTTAATTGTGTTCTTCTCTAGCAGGTAAGTATTGAGATTTTGTGATGGCTTTTAAGGAATTTGATTTGTCTTCAGGTGTTAAATACAGATTCAAAGTGTGTGTAAGTGCATAAATACCAGTGTTACAATCACCTGTCTGAGCAGAGTTTTCTGATGGGTGGGTTTCTTTTATCTGGATAGTCTAATTACATTAACTGTCTGAAATCGTGACTAAATGTTTCTTCTGTGTTTTGAGAAAAAAGAAATTTAAAACAAACTTTGGTCTTAATCTGTGCTAAAAAACTTTCAATCTTAAATTTTAAACCTTTGAAGCTTAAATTCAGAGAGATGTTGAAATTAAGAAAGTCAAAATGCAAAAGCAAGGGACTATAATTTGTTTCAATGTTTTGACATTTTAAAATTACATACTCTAAGAGTATTATAAAAAACTGGTGTAAATTTGTACGCCATTCAATCAATGTAGGTTTTTTATGTACTGAAAAAAAATAATCAAACTTCATGTAGTTATCATATTAATTGTTTTCATTTAGCTAATGTACAGCGCTTGTTTTATTATTAAATTGTTACAAAAGAAGTTAAGTAATAACTTTGAAATCTACCACACTAATGGTTTTAAACTTGAATTTATCAGTTGCACATTTTTCCTATTTATATGGTCATATGTGTTCTGTACTAGGAAATCCAGACATAATAAGGATGTTGTGCTGACATGTTTTTTTTTTAATAGGTTAAATTGTGTAAGCATAATTGTGAATGCAATTATGAACATGCCATAGCTGATAAATAGTATAAAATCAACTGTCATGATTTTATTTTTGATGTTGGTATTCATGACTGTGAAGTAGATCCTCCTGGAAACTATGCTAAGGCAAATGGAAAATAAGGAGGTCATAAGTGACAGCCAGCATGGCTTCAGGACAAGCAAATTGTGCCTGAAAAAATTTGGTGGCCTTCTACAACAGAGTCACAGTATTGACAGATGAGGGAAGAGCAACTGACATCACCTACCTGGACTTGTGCAAAGCATTTGACACAGACCCGCACAACATCCTGATCTCTAAACCGGAGAGATATCGATTTGATGGGTGGACATCAGTGGACAAGGAATTGGCAGGATGGTCACACTCAAAGAGTTGCGGTCAACAGCTCAATGTCCAAGTGGAGACCAGTGACAAGTGGCGTTCCTCAGGAGTTGGTACTAGAACTGGCACTGTTAAACATCCTTGTCAGTGACATAGACACTGGGATTGAGTGCGCTCTCAGCAAGTTTGCTGATGACACCAACCTGTGTGATGCAGTTGACATGCTGGAGGGATGGGTTGCCATCCAGAAGGACTTTAACAGGCTTGAGAGGTGGGCCTGTGCAAACCTCATGAAATTCAAGAAGGCCAAGTGCAATGTTCTGCACATGGATCAGGGCAATCCCAAGCACAAATACAGGCTGAGCAGAGAATGGATGGAGAGCAGCCCTGAGGAGAAACACTTGGGAGTGTTGGTGGATGAGCAGCTCAACATGGCCCAGCAGTGTGCACCTGCAGCCCAGAAAGTCAACAGTATCCTGGGATGCATCAAAAAAAGTGGTCATCAGGTCGAAGGAGGTGACTCTTCCCCTCTACTATGCTCTCATGAGACCCCACCTGGAATGCTGCATTCAGCTCTGCGGCCCCCAGCATAAGAAGGACATGGACCTGTTGGAGCAAGTCCAGAGGAGGGCCATGAAGATGATCAGAGGGCTGCACCTCTCCTGTGAAGATAGACTGAGTTGGAGTTGTTCAGCCTGCAGAAGAGAAGGCTCCAGGGAGACCTTACAGTACCTAAAGAGGGCCTACAAGAAAGCTGGGGAGGGGCTTTTTACAAGGGCATGTGGTGACAGGACAAGGGGGAATGGCTTTAAACTGGAAGAGCATACCTTTATATTAGATACTAGAAAGAAATTCTTCACTGTGAGAGTGGCAAGACATTGGAGTAGGTTGCCCAGAGAAGCTGTGGATGCCCCATCCCTGGAAGCGTTCAAGGCCAGGTTGATGGGGCTTTGAGCAACCTGGTCTAGTGAAAGTGTCCCTGCCCATGGCAGGGGGGTTGGAACTCGATGATCTTCAAGGTGTCTTCCAACCCAAACCATTCTATGATTCTGTATGTACTAGGAAAACATACTACGTGGTAAGAGTCCTTCAGTGCTTTATCAAGAAAGTCACATGCCACTTTCTGTTTTCCAGGGCTTAGTTATCGAACGGCTTGGACGCAGGCTTCTTCTCATAGGAGGTTTTGGGTTGATGGTTGTCTTCTTCGCAGTACTCACTGTCTCTCTGACTTTGCAGGTAACACTCTGGTCACTACATATTTTTACTCTTTTTTTTGCCTGTTTTGAATACCAGATGCTCAGTACGGGTTAGCTTTAGTATTCCTACATAAGCCAGTCCTTTTAATCAGTTTGGCATAAGGATTCAATGGATTTGAATCCTTTTGCTTATTTATGAACCTGTAAGTTTCAAAGTAATATGATTAGCCATAGCAGCTTTTGCATTAAAAAGCCTTAGGGGCTTTGTCTCATTCAATCTCCTTATCTCAAAGATTCATACATATAATGAACTATTATGAAGACAATTTTGCCTATAGTTTGGTAAATAGTTTACCCATATTCTGTACTTTTATCTTTGTTTGTAGTGCAGTCTTTTTGAGATTTCTTTTGTGCGTTATGTCATGCTTATTCTTAGGTTTGGATGGTTTTTTTTCCAGTAGTGAAAAATTTCCATGTTTGCTGTGGTTCCATTTACAGTTCCCTTAAAGAACCATTTTTTATTTTTTTTTCTCTTTCCCCCAATACCTATTATTTGTACACATGGCCTGCCTTGTCTGCAAAATCAGATTATGGCTAAAAATCCCCAGACTTTGGTTTTCACATGCTTTGCTAAGGTTCAGATACAGCTGTCCTACTGAAAGGCAGCCTGTCATGTCTAGACTTCAGGCTAGCCTTTATTTGGTGGACTTTGAAGCTCTTTGGGTCATCATTGCTCTTTTTAAACATGACTGAAATACGGAGGTGCCAAATCAGTTCAATGGCAAGAAAATACTTTTCCAAGTTGGCTTGAACTTCAGCACAAGAAGTTGTAATCTTTTAAGATTGTGACTTCTGTGGTGCAAGAGCTTGTCTAGTGTTTCACTACAGGGATTCCACAGAGACCAAGACCTTTAATACAAATAATCTAATAAGGTTTTACAGAAATACTGCAGTTTTCTAAAGTAATCCTAGAGTAAATTCTGAAATAGATAAAGAACTGTGGAAAACACTTATCTGTTATCTGTAATATATTTTTACATTTTATATTTTTAATACTGGTACATATACAGTATACTTAATGTGGATGTCTTGTATCTACCCAGAAAACAGTGCATTGGCTTCCTTACCTCAGTATATTTTGCATCCTTGCAATCATTGCATCATTCTGCATTGGACCAGGTATGTCTATATTTTTTTCATGTTTCTTTGTACATCAAAGGACAGTTATTTTTGCATTGGCACTATATTAACAAATGGCTTGTAAGGAACTTCATTTTACTCTCTTCTGAAGACCACAAGGGGTCTAAGACAATAAAAGGTGATAGTAACACAAAGTGATAGCAATATTATTGACAAAACCCCACATACACATGCGTTCTCACTTAGACATCAGCATAATTGAGAACTAGAGCCTAAATTGCAATCAGTACCAAATTAAAATGTAGGCTATTTGTAGGATTGCTATGATTTTGTAAATCTATAAAAGACACTCAGTCTGGAAGCTATTTGATTTGTCAATGCTTGTTTTAGCTGTTCAGTGCTGGTAGGATGCAAATGGGACAGTGGTGGAGGGGGAGGAAGGGGACAGTTGTGTCTGGTTCCTTTCTTCTGTTCCTTTCCAGAGACAGAGCAGCATTGTGCAAGAGGGTTTACATGTACTTTCTTAAGGAAGATGATGGAAAAGGTAGTTGTCCTGATGGTGGAGCTACTTGTTATCTAGCAGTTCTCTACTGACTGCATGCATTTCTTATCTGGTGCCCTTGGGTAACTGTTTTTGTAGGTTGTAATGTAATCTTCAGAGCTATTCTCCCAGCTTAGTTTTGATTACTTGGAGATGGATATAACTTTATAGACAATCCAGTATTCACATGCTGTAATATTTGTATTTCATTTTCTTCAACAAAGAACACATTTCAAGTGTAAAAAAGTAATAAAGCCAGACCTTTCTCAGAAGTGTGGAATGAAAAGACAGGACAACAGTCAAGGCTCAGCAAGGGCAATTCTGACTGGATAGAAAAGAAAAGATTTTATACTGAGAGTGGTTAAATGCTGGAAGATGTTGCTGAGAGGCCATGAAATGTCCATTCTTTGAGCTATTCAAAACTCAGCTGGGCAAGTTCATGAGCAACTGGCCCTGCTTTGATCAGAGGATGAATTCCAGAAGTCCCTTGCAACCTCATTTATTCTGTGATTCTAATTGCATCATATCTTTGGAAAACACATTTTAATACATATGTATAATATGCAAATACTTGCCTGAGCATACTATTTCTCTAAACGGTGTTGCTCTAGCCTTCAGATACTTGATCAGGATTGGATCCTGCAGTTTTCAAATAATGAAATGTTAACAAAAATTATTTGCAGATAAAGAAGAATTTAATCCAAATTCAATTCATGTACAGACTAAGATGTCAAAACAGCACTTATATTTTCAAAGATTATCTTACAAACTGTTCTCCACAAAAAAGGGAAGAATCAGCAGCTTTTTAGTTTTTTTCACAATTCAGCTGTAAAACTGAAGGAAAGACTTCTGTTCCCCTGAGTTCTTGGGTTTTTTCACGCACCATTTATTGCCTCTTTTTCTTTATAAAGGGTTTGACATTAATCAACTGTTTGTACATCTTCACCACTGAAGTGATCTAATTAATTGATTGTGGTTTATTTGGGGAAGGAAAGAGTTGCTGATGTTTTATGTGACTCTAATGAAACACTGCTGTAATTCTATGGATCTTCTTTTGGTATTTCCTCTGAGGAAAGATAGTGCTGATTTAGAGGAAAATGGGGAGACCAAAATATTCCTTTTCCGCTTGCTTCTTGGAGAATTATTGGTCACTGATCTCGGTGCTTATTCCTCTGAGTATGGTAGCTGACTAGAAAACAGACAAGTCAAACAGTCTTGACTAGGGTCATTAATGTTGGACTGTAGGTGGCCTATGAAAACTATTTACCTCCCTCACCTCCAGCTCTTCTTGCAAGGCAAATACTGCAGGAAGTTTTGCAATGCCTTTGTTCTTCTGTAAAGACAAATCTCACGTTCAGCTAAGTCCCTAGTATTGCTGACATGTTTCTTAGATGTTGGGTTTTTTTAAGAGGGATTCTGTGGAAGAGAACTGCTCTCGTGTTTTGAATACCTAAGGAAAGTCAAACGTTGACTTGAAACTGCTCAAAAGCTTCCCTTTCAATGTTTTAAATAGCTCAAACAATTTGAATGCAGCTACTTGCAACATCTACCTTTGTTTTTTCTAAAAAAAATTCTGTTGAAACAAATCGTAGGGTTTTTTTCATTTTACAGACATGTTCCACCGATTTTTTGAGTTTACAGATCAATATGTTCTTACAAGTTGTATTTTCAGCATGTTAAAGTGAACCCTCTACATTTCTATTCCACCTCACCCATTCTTCAGAATGGATTCTAGTTTCCTTCATTTAGGTTCTTTCACTTTGCCAATGCTGCTTAGGATTTTCTATTGTATTTTGCACTCTGTTTGGAGCAAAGTGTCTGCAGATACATGCAACACAAACACCTTTTGTTTTGATATTACTTACTTGCTTTCTACAGAAATTCTTTGGAATTAAATCTTCTTCTGTGTTTTTCACTGTGCTCATTGCTTTTAAATCCAAAGAAAATTAGTACTGTACTAGTAGCTACTTAGTTATCCTTTCCACTTTTCCTGTGTATGTTCAAACATTTGTAATACCTGACAATAGCGGGAGTACCTCAGTAGCATTGAACATTGATTTGCTTTTTATGAAAATGTTGGTAATTGACACTTCAGCAACTGAGAAGAAGTTGTGAAGAATCATATTCTGTCCTCTGTAAATCAATAGCGTTTTTTTAGCTGACTTTTCATTGATTCATCTTCAGTGAAACTTCTCTGTTCTGTTTAGTGGTGCTTAGGAGATCTGAATTACTTTGCTACTTCTTAGCTAGGAGGAGTTATCTTTCAGAATATGAAAGCCACTTTCATTATTAGCACTGTTTTAAGATGGATGAATAAGAAGAAAGCATATATATTTTTTCTAAACAAATATTACCAAAAATTGAGGCATCCACTGCTTTTATATCACAAGGCACAACTTCAGTATTTGAGTGCAATTACTGTGTCAAGATTTGCCCCCCTCCAGTACAGGAAAGACATGAATGAGCTGGGGCAAGTCCACTGGAGAGTCACCAAGTCAGTAACAGCAGCCTTGCTAGAAAGAGCTGGGTGAGCTGGACTTGTACAGTCTGGAGAAGAGACAGGTTTGGGGAACCAAAGAGCAGCCCCAGTATGTATGAGGAGTGTGTTGCGATGACAGAGCTAGGCTCCTGTTGGTGCTGTGTGGTGGAATGCTTGAGAGACAAAAGGTGTATGTTGAAACAAGATGCAGAGTGACTATAAGGAAAAGCTTTCTGCTTATAGACAGTCAAACAGGCTACCAAGAATTTTTCAGTCCTTAATTACTACACAAAGATCAAAACTGAGTAGTTTGTACTTCTGTTGTTTTATTTGAGAACTCTGTAGCCCAGTGGGAAATTGTATTTCTGAATCTTCCTAGATAGGGCAAGTACTACTCAAAAGCAATTGTTAATTGATTTAAAATCAGTTTTATTTTGTTTAGTAATATACTGTGACAGAACGAGTGAGATACCTTATATGTGACAGATATGACACATGTATATATCACACGTACACTAAGAAACTAAGTTTTTTCTTATGGAAGCGTGCAATGGCAGTGGAGTATCACAGTTCACAAAACCAGTTTCTTTTAATGGGAGAGTCAGTGCTGAAAATTAACCTTATCTTTCATTTCCTGCTAATGTTAGAATTTTAGCAAGAGGGATTCAGTAGGAAAGAGCATGTTTTTGAACACATCCCCAGTGCAGTGGCTGGAAGAGAGAGTCTAGAGAAAAGTACAAACAGGGCAACCAGGTGAGACACTTACCCAGAAGTGGTACACATTTTTTTGGCTTAGGGTCTTCCTGAGACATAGTTTCTAAGATTTTTGTAGTCTTCCATGGATTTTTCCATTCTCCATCTGAAACCGTGCAAAATTTTAGCATCCTTTTGCAAAGAAAACTACATGTCTGCCATCTGTCATAAACTCATCCGCTGTTGTGCTTTGTGTGATGCCCTTTAGGTCTTGCATTGGAAGAAATGGGACAACTGATCCTCTTTCTACCTCTTTTAAATTTCTTGTGATCTTGTAGCCCTTATCACTCCAGATTTTTTCAGACTGAATGGCTATGTCTTATTCCCACTTTCTCAATGATATTTTATGACACTCCTTTAGCAGGAAAATCTCACACTTCAATATCTAGTATTCTGTTTTAGAACTCTGGTAGTTTAATGAGACAAGACTGAAGTTTAGGAGTAACTTTTCTGCTTCTCTGGTTAGTAAGAGGGTTTTTCCCCAAGAAAATACATGCATCTTCTTTAGTACTAAGTTGCAGGGTTTTAATGGTTTTAGCCTTTTGTAGAAATTGTGAATGTCATTTGTTTGTATTGGTTAAACAGGTGCTATTGCCATGGTGTTACTTACACTTAGTATCTTATTTAATTCTTCCTGTAGTTATGTAGAGCATTTCAGCATTCTTCGAAGTAAATATCCTATAGGTTGTAATGATTCTGTAGATACAGAACTAAACTAGGACGAATTCTGTTTACGTTCATTGAGCTATTGCTGCTTGGAAGAATTATTCCATCTGAAAATAGTAAATAACATGAGGAACTGAGCTTATAAAAATACCGCTATAACTTTCTAGAGCATAAAATTGCCTTTAAAAATACAGTATTTTCTCTCTTGTTTGAACATCTGATACTTTCTTGATAGCTTAGATGTTGTGTAGTCTCCCACTTTCTGATAGCATATGGATGAGTCCCATCTGCTCCTTACAGCTAGGATCAGCTGTTACTATAAACTGTGGAGTTTTTTATTTGTTTCATTTTTCTGAACTTGGCTTTTCAGCTTGCAGATGTTTTTTAAGCACGTTGCTCTAGACTGAAACAGTAATGCATGCATATCATTTGGTAATTAATTATTTTTTTTCTTTTTTTCAAAAGACAAACAGCAGAAAGCTTTAATTTACTAAAAATTAAATAGATCCTTATTTTTAAGATAGTCTATCATTTGAAAGAAAATACCCTTCAAAAATCACTCATTGTTTTATAGATTAGGGAGCCATGCTGTTCCAGACAGTGGCTTTATTGTGCCAATTGGATTAATTATACACATGAAGGTATTTGTTGCAGAGAAAAAGACTGCTTTCCAATATTGCTTTTGATTATGTGAACATGTTAGTAAATAATTTTACAGTGGTACTTCAAGAAAAAGGCAGAAACTTCATGGAAATGTTTTTCTTGGTCATACATTTGAACTGAAATAAATATGGGATACGTTTCAACTGAAGAATTGTCATCCAGCAAAGAGTAAATAGAAAGGACTGAGGGCATTGGTTCTGGCGCTTAAGCAGACAACAAGCAAAACCCCCCAAAATTAATGGAGAAAACAAATCAAAGAAAAATAGTAAGAGAACATTTTCAGTATCTCCACAAAGCATTTGTGCTGTTCAGGTTAAGCGTCGTGAGCAAACGCATTGATTTGCAATGCCTTTACTGAGTGGGTAAATAATGCACAGCTCCTTGGGAATTTGCGTAGCAATAGATGGGCTCAAGTACATGTGAAATGTCTTCCTTCTTTCACTTTGTCTTAGGTATTATTTAGGGAAAAAGGAAAAGCTAAAAGCAGTTATCTCCACTTTATCAATTAAACTTCTGTGGCTGCCTCTTTGTGGACACTGAATGCTGGCATATTGAGCTGTGCTTTTTCTGGAAAACCATTCTAAGGTCTGACTTAAACAGAAAAAGTGCAGATTCTGCTTACTTTCATCTGCTTGCCTGACTTCCCAGCTCACCCATTCTGCCTTTACAACAGTTGCTGTACAAACAAGTGACTTTTTTTATTTTGCTGGATGAATTGAAAAATACCTATATGTATGTGTGTGTATTGGGTGATTTGACATAGTTTTACAAAGCTGCTGGAGACTGGCCCTTTTATCTAGCAGCCAAATAGTTTAAAAACAAAACAACAACAAAAAAAAGCAAGATCAAAAACAACTCACCCAGAATGTGTGCAGTCCAGTTTTCTTTTTTTGCCTGCAGGGATGTGACCCCACTTGTCAGGAGTCTGTCATGTATTTTGGGATGAGGGGCTTGCAGTCTTTGGTTTTGATGCTTTTCCAATTTGTATAAAACAATTATATGTTCATCCTCTGAACCAGAGAATGGCTTTTCTTCCATTTGTCAAGAGATTCACCCCAGATGGTGGAACATGGGACAGAATAACAATCAACTGATTAATTTGGGATTACAGCAATGTTGGTATGGACTCCCAGATAACCTTCCCAATGGAAATAAGCATGAGAAAATTACAGTCAGACCTTAAGAACTTTGGAAACTTGGCATAAAGCATTGCCCTGTATTATCTTTGTTTGAAGAGAGGTATTGATATTTCTTCCTTAGAAGAATAGTCTGTTTAAGTACAGCACCTTTCTATCCGCTCTTGATAAATAGATAAGGCAGTGCTGCAGAGAAGGGGAAGGAAACTGTGGTGAAGGAGGTTATGTATGATGCTATTCTTGAACTAAGTGAAAGGGTGGGAGGTGGTGGACTGTTTTAATAATTTTCCTGCCTTTGAAGTAATCCTTCCTTTATTACCTTCTTTCAGAAACTGAAAAATTTTTGTCTTGTTTAGATCAAATCTTTGCAAATTTGGTGGCTCTGGAAACACAGTGATCTGGAGCACGGGGCTTATTTTACCATTAGGAATAAATAGAAACAACTCAAGACCCTATTGTTGCAGTAAGATCTGTAAAAGTTGTTTGTATAGCATGAGTGTATGGCCCTTCCTTCAACCACTGTAGCTGGGAGGGAGGTCAGCCACACGTGAGCACAGGCAAGTGTGTGGTAGTGTTCCTTCTTGCATCAAACACTCCCCAGGAGTTCCTTGGAGTCTTCAGGGAGGGGAAAAAACCCCGCTTTTGTTACAACAAGTAGTAACACTAGGGGAAGTTCCAGAAATCTGAGGAGCTGCTTTTATATCCATTGCCTGATTACAGTAAATCAAGCTGGTTTTGTGCTGGAAATTGGTGTTATTTTGGTGGCACTTCAAGTTTGAGATGGAAAGATTTTGTTGAAACCTCATTTCATCTTTCACATTTTACCCATTTCTAATAATAGGCCATGTGTAACTGCATGCAGTTGGAGAGAAAAAAAGGCTTAGAAACTCAGGAACAGGGTGAGGATTTAAGGGTGTCTGAAAATGCCAGTCAGCTAAGGGAGAATATAAGAATGGTATCTGTAAATATCACATGGAAGGCTTCTCCATAGCTGTTTATATAAGTAAATTGAAAAACTGTTTTATATTAAATACTCTATATGCATGTTCTTTTTCATGTTTTCATAGAGACCTAATGCATTGTATTGTCATGCATTGCCTGTATCGTAATGTGAAAAATGCTCACTGTGTTGTTACGTTGTCATGTCATCATTTTTGAGATGATGACTTAGAACTGAATGTTGGAGCACAAAACTGCTCATGCAGCAGTTTGCATAGGAAGGCTGAGAGAAGGTGAAGAAAATAGATTTTTATATTAAAAGATACAGAATAATTTTATAGTGTCTAACCAAAAAACCTGAAAATATGATTTCTGTTTCTAAATACGTGGGCAAAAGGGAGAATAACACTGAAAAGGAGAATAAGCTGAAGGCAAATGTTGCTTCAGAAAATAATAACGAAGACTCATACTTGGGTGCTAGCTAGCCATTAATAAACTTAGGCTAGAAATTGGAAGAAAACTCCTAGCCACTGAAGGAGCCGAGTTATGTATCAGCTTCTCAATGGAAAGAGCAAAAGAAGAAACAAAATAAACATGTTTTATAAATTAAATGCTTCCTGAAATAGCTGAGGATTGGATTTCAACCTGATGATCTAATCTGATCCTAATTTTTTTTATCTCCAAGTCCTGTGTTCTTCCTCTATCACTGAGATGTTTGATTCTCTATATGAAGTCTTTCTTTGCTTCCATTTGTCAGAAAGCCCACGTGTCTACAAAGATGAGCATGTCCTCACAGATTTTCTACCTGGTCATTACATGGAGTGTGCAGCCCCTGACTCAATTTACAGCAATAGCTGCTATTTTTAAATCAGTGGGTGCTAATGGTGAGAAGAAAGCAGAAGTCTCTGGTTAATCCTTATGCAGTGGCTTCAAGGCATCTGACTTTACTGTCTTATGCAGTGTAACATCTTAGAAGTAATCATTCGGGTCCTAAATCCTGTAGGTATTTCTGTGGATGAGTAGCACTTGAAGTCCTGCTGACTTCAGTGGTGTTTGTGTAAAGCTGAATTTAGTGTGAATAGGATCAAACATTAAACTGTGTGATTTTGCTTCAATTCCTACTTTTAAAATAAGTTTCTATACAGTAAGCATAAGGGTGACAAAATCAGATCAGTGA
Source organism: Microhierax caerulescens (assembly GCA_035590215.1). Taxonomy (NCBI): domain Eukaryota; kingdom Metazoa; phylum Chordata; class Aves; order Falconiformes; family Falconidae; genus Microhierax; species Microhierax caerulescens. The sequence goes on from JAVJGJ010021048.1 coordinate 13,264, forward strand.
TATGTTTCCAGTCACACACTCCTCACAGAAAAGGGTAGTCAATAAAATGCACACACTGATGGATTTTGAAATAAATGGTTAACTTTATGGTAGTGAGATCTTAATTTTTTGACTGTTGCTTTTCATAGCAGTTGCATTTTCAGACACAGTTAAGAAACACTGACAGACCAGATCATTTCAGAAAAATGTTTCTTTTTGTCTCTTTATTGAGAGTTTTGTCTTATAATTGAGTTTTATAATACCTTGTCGTGCTTATGGACTGTGAGTGAAGTCTTTCCTGAATACTGATACAATAGAAACATGAGGGTGTAATATTCAGCATGTGTTAAAATGACATTTTGAAGTAAGCAAAAGAAAACTCAGAGGAAATCATTGCTCTGCCCCGAGGTGTATCAAAGATATTTTGGTATTTAAAGTTTAAATCAGTCTGTGCTCTTTCTCTGAATGCCAGCGTGCAGCTGTGTTGACAGCAGAGTGGTTGTGATAAAAGGGTCACTTTGGAAGTCACGAGGTTTGTTCAGTCTGAAATGCCATCAGGGAAGAAAAAAAAATCTCTTGGATGTGAAACACAAAGGTGTGATAGCACACATGTAGACATAAAAGTACTGAAACGAAAAGCAGCATCAGTATTATTGCCTGAAATGGGCACTCAGTGGAGCTTTGTGTGATGTTTTAGGTTCTCCAGTTAGAGTGAAATGTAAGAATTTCTAATGCTCACGGTCTCCCACAGAAGCATTCTTTTAGTCCTTCTTGAGAAAGAGTTTGGAGCTTGCCTGAGTGGAAAAAAAAACACCCTTCTCTTTGTACTAGAAAGAAAAGTGTATGATGTTATAAAGAAACAAAACCATGTTGCTGCATATTTAATTAAAAAGTGGTAAACTTGACAGTTTAGGTTAATTTTTCAAGATTTCTTTTATTCTATAAACTAGGAGCCTTTACAGCCTTTTCAGCAGATAAGCATCCTTTGATAACGTCAGATAGTTCCTTCATCAGATACAGAGAGTATTTGTACAGAAATAACCTTTAGTTTTCCTGGGTATTTAAGAGAAGTTTTGGTCTGTTGATAGTTTTAAGGCTTTTGTGGGCAAAACAGTAGACTTAAAACATGCTGCACTAAAAGCAGATACATATTCCAAGTGTGAGTTACAGCTCAGTTCAGGAACTCACAGTAACCTGGAGATGTGTAATTACTATGCAATACATACCAGTGTCAGTGGAAGATATGCTGAGGGATCTGTGATCTATCCCCTGCCCCCTGTGCCACTCCGTTGCTGCAGCCACAGCCATCCATCCAAAACCAGTTGCCTTAGGGTTGGCATTTTACGCTCCCAGCTGGCAGCCATCACGGCCTGCCATATCAATGCCATTCCTTTTATTTGTGTGGGCTGCGGAGCACAGCCACAGGAGATCTGATTTGCCTTTTCTGGGTTTCTCTAGAACGGAAGTAGCTCCTGCCTACACTTCTACTACTTCTAATAAGTCAAGGAGATGAAAGTATGGGAAATTTAAGGGCATCCCATGAGAATTTCTCTTTTGGTTGCCTCTCAGTGAACAAACTGAGGTTTGGGGCTGTAAAGAAAGAAAACCAGAACTGCTTTTAATCTGGCCACACCTTCATCCATGCTTTTGGGGAGGGGTGTGTGTGTGCGGGGAGATAACGTACCCTTTGAAAATATTAAATACAGTGTCATTCAACATATACTTTGGGATTAATGCCTGGTTTATGTTTTGTTTGAATACACCTCTTTGTGGAGCAGCATAGAGCAAATATGTACCTTTTAACAGTTCTGTTACAGAAGTTATAAAGAAAAAAGAACCCCTAGTACCTGGTAGGTGACTGTGTATGTGCTGGATAAAGGTATTGCTGGAGATGGCACATGGGGATCTTAGCAGCAGGAAAACTTACAAACTATATTTTTGACAATAGATTTTACAAATTATCTTAATTGAAACTTTCATAATGTGAACGCTTTGACACTTGAGAGCGCTCCTCTTACCTAAACTAGTGCGTTTTCCTGAATGATCATTATTTACTTGCTGATGGCTCACAACTCCAACACCTAAGACATCTACTGCTGGAAAAATGAACCCAGGTATTTTAGAGCTTCATGTAACCATGAAAAAAAAGATTTATTCCAAAGCTGTGTAAGTAACATAGGTACATTACTCAGATTAATGGGGACTGGATATAGAAAGCCTAGTTAAAAAATATACTGTTTCTTCTGTCAATTAATATGAAATATTTATATTTAGGAAAGTGCAAACTAATACATAGAACACTAGATGCAGAACTAATGAATCTAAGACAATAAAAATACTTTATTTTCCTTGTGCCCAGGCACAGTGCACAGCAAAGAAAAGTTTTCTAAGTTAATCTCATCTGGTTTTGCCTAAGCTGCATGGCTAGCATGTAAATGCAGATGTTCACTAGTTTTACATTGCAATGGAAGTTGCTTTAGGGTCTAGACAGAGTTTCTTGTTAGCCAGTCTACTATGTAGAAATCTAAATAAACAGACTTTCAGGGGAAAAAACATATCAGAAGTCCAATTGCATGAACAACGGTAGCCTGATGGTGTCAGTTCAACCAATTAGGCTGTTGTTTCTTTTGAATATTCAGTTGTTATCTGACCTACTCCAGAAAATTCATTTTTTTAGGAGCACTCATTTATGGCTTTGGTGACTTTTTTCTGAGTTTCATCAGAAAGAAGGTTTATATCTTTCATTGCAGCAAAACTATTACCCCTTTTCTTAAAGCTGGTAATCCTAGTCAAAGGCCACCTTCTGGCATGCTTTTTGTTTTCTTTTTTGTTTGCTAGCAAACAGATATTGCTGTTTCCTCTGTCCATTTTAGCTATTTGGCACAGTAAGGAAGATAAAGTATTTTTATTGGCCTACATTCATTAGTTCTACATCTACTGTTCTCCATACCCTGTCTACCATCATGAAGCAGCAGCCAAAGTCTTTAATTACTGGCACTTGAACCCTCATGTCCTAAAGACTAAAACAGCTACCAGAAACCATAAACATTGAAGACGTGGTCTGTTACCCATCTTAACAGGAGAAGGAGGTCAGAAAGAGACTCTTCTGTCCCCGGCTCTCAAAAAATTTGGTGCACTGTTTTTACTTTTGGTGTGCTTCAGGATGAATGCAGCTATACAGTAACATAATTGTGCACTGCTACTGTGATTAATTTGTTTGTTAAAATATTTTGTGGGGAAAGCCTGAATGCCACACTGAGTTTTCAAGACCGTTCTAGCTTGCGTAAGTTCACAACCAGCAGCATTCTGTGCTAATGGGCTGTCAACGTGAATTCCTGACAGGGAGATCATGTCTGATGACTTTATAGTTCTTTCTGTAGATTATTGTAGAAGTAATAAGCCTGGACTAGAAAGGGGTTGGTTTTTTTCCTGTTTTCAGTACTGTCATATTGATATAACTATATGAATATTTCACTTACCTAGGACTGAACACACTTTTTGAGTTTTTAGTTCAGGCATTTCCATGATACTGCCATCTGTATAGTGGATGAAAATGTAAGGGACAATTCTGTGCTTTTATTAAAGTAAAAACTCTCTCATCATTGATCTCATCATTGAGGTAATTGTTTTCAGTAATGTAATATTAACAGAATAGATGTTAATCAGTGTCTGATCATCATTGTTACTGAGAATAATTATAAATTAGTTATAAAGACTCTTAGTCATAGCTCAGTAAAGAAATGTTTTCTTCACGTTCAAGTAGAAGAACAAAGTCAGGCTATAAATAGGGTACTGCTGATAAAGTGAGTCGGAAAATATAGCAGAAATGTTTAAAAGGCTGTTTAAATGTAGTCAGAAGTTTAATGTATTTTTAATTGTATTTTATTCTTCAGTCATGATGCAGAATTATAATGGTGAAGAAAAAAGAAATATTGCCAGATAATATAGTAGAAATTTAATTATGATGTTCAGTTTTTACCAAAAAAAAAAAGCTAACACACAAAAAAATAATCAAAGAACAATAACAAAAAAAACCCCTACAAAATGCCCACCATATTGCAAGTGAAAACACCAAAAAAAGATTTATTGGATTTTTATAGTAGCTGGCAGAGTAGCCTAGGTTTGGACTGCTGGTTTCTATTACAATAAAGAAAGCAAAGGAAAAGCTATTAAAAATGGAAGATATTACTCAGGCTTCCAGGAAACATCTGTATTTTTTAAAAAAAATTGTAATTCATGTAAGGAATATCTTAAAAGTAATGAAATTATTTGGGTTCCTCCATTACATAGTAAGTATTTTGCCTTCATTAAACAAACTTTCAGAGAAAATTTAGAGAAAAATTATTCAGTCAGTAAATGACTGATCATAAAATTCTGCATGGAAGCACTGCCTTATGGAACTAAAATTACAGGAAAATGCACTAATTGTTATTCAAGAGGGAGAGAATTTCACTGAAGAGGAAATTACTAGTTGGTTTGGATAAGGGTATTCTTATGTCTTTTGCATTACAAAATTACATGGAATATCTGCTTTAGAAATAATTACCTAAGTGGACATAGAATGAATATTGTGTGGTTTATTATATTTTAGCTAATAGTCTTGTTGTATGTCAACCGTTTTAGTGTAAATTAGCTGAGAACCAAGAATTAACTAACATTTTAACTAATGATATTACAACAGAGCATATAAATATTTTTGTTCTTCACCATTGCTTAGTTCTTCACCATTACCCTGAATGATGTGGGTTACCTTGCACCAACAAAGTCCAGAATACCTCCAAAACTGGCTTTCTATATGCCATTAGAGTAACAGGTTTTATAGATCCTATAGGCATCAAAGGCCAGTTAATCAATGCAAAACCCCCTTCCACACAATACTGTATTAAAAACTAGACTGTTAATAACTATAGATACTAATTAATATGTTCTTGGGGTTTTGCCAGGTTTTGTATTATTTATATTTTCTAATTTAGTGTTATGGTTTGCAGTTTTGGTTTGCCATAGACTGATTTTGCTTTAAGTGTTCTTTATTCAGTTGAGTGGCCTTTAATCTAAGGCAGAAATGGCATGCTCTCCACATGGTACAAATTAATGTGGTTAATGAACTATACCATTTTATACAAGCAAAGTGCCTGTTTTTCTCAGTTCTATAGTAGATGAGATAAACAGTTCTCCCATGGAGAATAGCTGGAGACAGATAGGAGAGTCTGTAGCATGAAGCTGTGACTCAGTACACCCCTATCACATGTTCTGCTCCCAGTTCTCTCAACAGAATTAGCTGGGCAATGTAACCATTATATCTGACTATGTAATGCTATTTGGTGGGGTATTATTCTATCAAATATGATGAACGAGGTAAAATAATCTGACAGGTTACAGAACACCTCTTTAAAGACTGAGATAAGTATTTTGCAAACTTCTCATTCTGTCTGTAGACCTATAGAGATGGAAGAAACTTGCTAGTTTCTTTGTGTTTGTGGGTTGTTTTTTTTCTGTAGCTAAGGTCTGTAGAAAATAACAGCCTTTTCCCCTCTCACTGAATGTTGCGTTGTTTTTCCAGCAGTTTTTTTCCACGATCTTTGTCTCACTTCCATTGCTTCTCTCCCACAGCTGCCCTGTAGATCTTTTACCCCTTGAATTGCAAATACTGAAGCTTTTCATTGAGACTGTGCTTTATCTCCCAGCCCTATCATGATATATAAATCTTCTCTACATGCCCTGCCTTGCAGTCAAAAGCTATTGTGCTTGATCTTGTCTAGAGCTGCAGGCTTTTTTTTTTTTTCCAAAACAGAGCACTGTTGCAAAGTGCTTGTCTGTTTTCTCAAAACATCTCCCTTTGAAGACTTCTCTCAAAGCATGGAGCTGGAAAGTTTGGAAGCTCTAAACCAAACCAAGGCTCTCAGGATTTCCAGATTCCCTCCTGTATAGGCAGAATTTGGAGTGCTGAGTCTTGCAGGAGGCCACTGGGGCTGTGTGGCCACAAGTGGTCCTCCTGGTGGGGCTGGAAATCCTATGGCTGGCTGTGGAGCCACTGCCTGAACACAAAACAAAGTTTTGTCTTTAGTGTGTATTGAAAGATGAGCTGCTGGCTGAGGGAGAGTTCCCTTTCTTTAGCGGTACTCAGGGCACAAAGTTTCCATTGCCTTTTGAGGTGATTTACCAGTGTGATACATCTCCCTGATTTGTATGGGGCATTTATTCTTTTAACATTCTCATTTCATAAGTCATATATATATAGCCATATGTTCAACTCCCAATTTGGTACTGGATAAAACCAGAATGAGGAACTCAGTGTTTTTCTTCCTTTTTCATGTTTTCTATAGTCAGATTTTTGCACTGAATGAAGTAACTTCTGTTCAGCAGTATTTACTTGTAACTGCTGACTGAACAAAATAGTAAATATGTGTACTTAATTTTTCATAAGAAAACGTTGATACTTGTGGAAATTTAAATTTATATTTGAAAATCTGTAGAATGTATACCAAGAATATAATTTCTGTTCTAGCATTCCAATTTCAGGCATAAAAGACTATTGCATTGAGATTGTGGATGTTTACCAGTGCATGACTTTTCTTTTAAGTGTAACTGGCCTGATTATGAAAGGAAATTAATAAAATGCAGAGATACAGAAGTATTGTTGCATGTCTAATTGTGTCATGTGCGCTTTTAAAAAGCCCATTGATATACAAAGTCCTGCAATAAGAGCTTTGTAGTTTCCAATAGATGTAGCATGGTAACAGTTATAACAGTCTGTAATGACACTGCAGTATAAGAGCTTCTTCTATTATGTTCACTGCAATGCTGAAAAGAATGAAGAATTAGAAATGAATCACTGTAATTATTGTGGTCAATGCATTACCTCTTTAAATTTATGTTCAGAAGCTACCTTTTGAAAAACTCCTACAGGAAATCCTAATATACATTTTTTTTATTTTATGATCAGAGCTAAAATAAAGGTGTTTCATTGAAAATTGTGTGGAAAGCTTTCCAGGGGAAGTGCTAATGCCATGTTCATCCCCCATGGGAAAGAATATCAGTTAGCTTTTTGGTGAAATTATTTCACCCATGTTCAAACACATATTAAAGTTGCAAAACCCATGACAAAATGTATGAAGACTTTGAGAAAATACAGAAGTTTGGTTGGATTGCTTTTGTTGTTGTGTTGTTACCAAGTATCTGTGTTTGAACACAGGGTAGTATGGACCCATTTGGCCTCATGATTTTGTAGGGGACTGTCCTAGTTCGGTTGCTTTGCATTTTTCTTTGTTTGCCTAAATCTCTTTTTTACTTCAGTTTTTTTACTACTTCAGTCATACGGCTCTTGGCAGGCATTCACATCCCCTGCTCTGTATCGTAGTAGGGTCAAGTCTCTGCTCTTCCAGACATATATCAATATACAGCAATGATCTGGCTTCATTTGGTTTCTCATGTTTCTAGATCTGGCCTGTCTTTCACATAACTCACCTATTGCTTTTCAGGCTCCTTTGTTCCTCCATATAATTTCTCTTAAGTCATCCCTCTACAAAAACTGACATTCTCTGTTTTGTGATGCTATGAGGATGCTTGCCCATGCCATGAGAAAATTTGAAAGAGCTCAAAGGAGCTGCTAGTTTGTTGGGGGGGTTTTTGACTTTGCAAAATATTATTTTTACCATCACTAGATTAATGGATTCTTTTTCAAATTAGATTGAAGAGCTTTTGTGGCAAGTGTGACTAATAATAAATTTCAGTGATGATTAATATGTATCTAGAAATTACATTTGAATTTCAAGGAAACATTTTGCAGGATAGTGCCCATGTATTTTAATTTCCATAGCATTTATGCTTTCTGATATGTTTCTGTCCTTTTGTACTCTTTGGGATTTTTTTTTTTTTTTTTTTTTTGCCTCTGGCTTGTTTCCTCTCTTGTACAGTGTGTATTTTCCCAAATGGGTCTCGAACGGCACTTTTTATTATACTGACAAGAACAGCAACACCTCTGTAGATTGTCCTACAGCAAAGGTGTGACAGAATAAATGATCATAAATAAATCATCTTACATGTTTTCTGCGTTTCCAGTCCTTCAGTTCCTCTCTCCAAGGGGCAAGTGCCCTGGCAAGCCACTGCCTTGCATGGCTTTTGAGACCTAAAACAGATGCAGACAGAACAGTTGTGATTGTTGTTCTGCCTGCCATACCTTAAGCTTTGAGCCAAATCCCAAGCGTATGGTAGAATAGGCAGTGGAGGCCACTAAGGATTGACAGACCACATGCTGCTTGAATTTCACTGTTATGCATGTTCAGCTGCTTATTCTGCATGTTCAAAGTGCTATGGGAGCAGTCACTTTTTTTAGTCACAGAATTCAGATATTACATATGGCTTGTAGAAAGATACTAAACTGTGGTTTGGATGGTCTGAACTCTCCATATTTCAGTCTCCTATGTATAAAGTAGGAGTAAATAAATGTATTTACTCTGGATTTCTTTTGGTGTGATTTAAACTGGCAGTCTTTAGGACAGAAAGTTCGGTTGAAGCCTTTGCTACTGTTGCAGATGCGTTCTCACAAAAAGTCCCAATAGCTGATGATGAAGAGTGATGCCTACTAACATATATAGCCATTTTCTGCATCATGTTGCCTTTCTTTTATGCACATATTCATGGTCTCTGCATCTGAAGGATCTGGGAGGGAGTAATATCTGATACCATGCATCATCTGCATGTCCTCATATGTGTTTACAAGTTCCTATCTCATACTGCCATAGGGCGGCTTCTGATGCATCTGTTTTAAGTGCAGTGCCATTGAACACAAGGGGCTACATGGCACAGCATCACAGAGATACGTTCACAGCTGCTCAAGGGTAAGGGTAGTACAAAAGATAAGCACATAGAACAAGCAAAAACGTGCAAGGAGAAGATCTGGTGGATGGATAAGTCTTTGGTGGTGTTTTTATCTTAATTTATATGTATTTTGGCAATCAGGATTGTTACAGATGTTTTTGAAAGGAAGTGTGGCTATTAATATGGTTTTGATTGTTCACACTAACTTGTTAAAAATGCTTAAAACAGAGAAAGGACTTGCATAGCATGTGTGTACATGGATCTCGCCTACAAAGCTAAGTGATGAGGCAGGTAATACCAGCACACATGAGGACCTAGTGGTAGAAATTGGTAGCCCAGAATACTGAAGACCTGAGTGATGTTACTAGGTTTGCAGTTCTCCAAACTGTGGTGAAATAATTCTGCAAGTAGGTGTGCAACAGTAACTGAAATATGTAGCCAATCAGCAAATGCAATCCATGTTTTATTCTATAAAAATAGAAATATTTGTTGAAAAACCCTATTGGAATGCAGGAAGCCAAAGATCATATATAGAGACTTTCAGCTACTAGACAGTTATTACCTGGAGGTTACTGTCAGACCAGCAATATGCCAGTGCTGTACAGAATAGTCCACTGCCTAAGTGGAAGGAAACACAAGTGATAAATGTGATATTCAGCTGAGCTTGTTATTACGGAGATCAGAGTCCTTAGCTGATGGGATAAATAGACCTTGCCAGAAGTGCCAGCAGTACATCTAGTAAGGCAGTGTATTAAATAAGCATCACTGAAAAGCATGCTCATGGAGAAGCAAATGTTTTGTCTTTTCATTGCTGAAATAAAGTGGGTAGCATTAAAAAAAATGCAACTTTTTAATCTCTTTGGAGCTGTCTTTCCAACTGTTAAGGTCTAAAAGTATTTTGGAGTACTGCTGAAGTTTCAGAATTTCAAGTGGTTTAGTAGAAACAATCATTCTTATCTTTAATAAACAACTTGTCACACAGTAGTCTGGAAACTGTTGTGTGGATTCACTGTTCCATTATCTGCTTACCATCACTGAAGGGTTGTAAAACAGGAGGTGCAGTGGTGTGAAAGAGTGAAGTGTCATTTCTCTAAAGTGTGATTTTGACAAATCACATTTTGCTGGCTCAGAAGCCCCTGCATACACCTGAGCAGAGAGCTGTAGAGCAGTGCTAGTCACTGAGGTGTGCAACACAGAGCACGTTCATCTCTGTAAGTGAAACAGGTATTTGGCAGAGGAAGTTTACTAAAGGCGCTGACTTGTTGGACTCTATTTCAGGTGGCATTCCATTTGTCCTCACTGGAGAGTTTTTCCAGCAGTCGCAAAGGCCGGCCGCCTTCATGATAGCTGGGACAGTGAATTGGCTCTCCAACTTCGCAGTCGGACTGCTCTTCCCTTTCATTCAGGTACTCAATGTCCTTGATAGTTGATACGCTATGATATAGTTGGTATAGTGTGATATATGATGTTTGAATAAAATTTTCATGTAATATTAAATGTCTTTTTATTGAAGTGGATGGAATTCCCACCATGTTTGTGACACATTTCAGTTGTGCTAGCCACTTGTCTCCTTGTTTGAATGTCTCAGAGAAAATTGACCCTATATGGCAAATTCCCCACAGGATTGCTTTAGCAATGCAGTCTGATGTCTGTGTCTGGAATTCATGGTGACTGATGGTGATTGTCACTGCCTTTTTCTTCAGCCTTTAGGCTACCTATCTTCTGGTTTACACTATACTTTGAGAATCCTTATTAGTCTCAGTGGAGAACAGATGGTCTCTGCTTCTCCCTCCCTCTAAGTTTGGCTTCATGGCTTTCTTTTTTTCAATCTCTTCTGTCAGGCTTTCACCTTCTTCAGTTGGTTGCTTCTTGCTGCAGCCTAGTTGCTGCATGGATGCATTTGTTTCTGTCTCAGCTTCCCCAGACTTCACTTTTAGTTGATTGCTTGTTTCCTTAGCTGAACTAGTCACACGGAGGACAGTTTCATCAAGAGACAGCTGGTGTTTGTATTTTAACAAGATAAGTTATTAAAAAAATAAATTAAATTTTAAAATAATTTAAAATAAAATTTGAAGTTCAATATAGAACAGCATTTTCCCCATCTGATTCCTAAGAACACTTCATCACTGTCAGCGTGTTGTCATACAGCTTCAAGAGTTTCTCATTCAAAAACACACCGAGGTCCTTTTCCTGGCCATGAACCTCTCCCAAAGACTGTCAACACTCTCTGGAGCTCACATAGGAGCTGATTCTCTGTTTCAGGAGCTGAAGGACAGCTGATCAGTCTCCTGACTGACTATGTCCAAACTCTTTGAAAGAGCCATCCTGTTCCACTGATAACATTTTAACAGTGAAGTTTACAACTGCAAAACAAAATAAAGAAGTCCTAATTGTTTTTTTAAAATGCACAGGGGAAAATACCAGTGGCAGGAGAAGGGCATAGTGGGGAGCAAGCCTCCCTCCAGGTTACTTGCAGGTCCTCACACCCAGGAGAGAAATTTTGGATTACTCTTCAAATCAATGCAGAGTAAGAGATTTGAATACCAGGCAAGGTGTTACTGCTTTTCGTGCTTTCCTACAGCTGAAAATTATATGATACTGCAATATCATATGTGTAAGAATATTTGCAGATACTATAAAATTATATCATATCATATTGCAAGATTTTGTTTATTAATTTTCATTTGACAAGTAGAACTGTTTTTACTAAACAGTACTGTTTATCTGTATGAGATACTTTATGGGAGAACTTGAAAACCTTATAAAGTCTGACCCTTGATCTAAGTTTGACAATTTAAAATTTCTTCTAAAAGGAAAAAATCTCTAATAGTTTTGATTATTTGCATTACCTTCTAAAGTCAACGTGAGTATAAAGATTGTCATTCTTCCAAACTCTGCACTTTTACTAACATGAACTTAATTAGACTGCTCAGAGCTAGAAGTCTTAAGAGCTTGTTCTAGTGCTTACTGAAATCAATGAATTTTTTTGACCAGCTTCACAGTGAAGGACTTGGCAGCTTAGACAATTAAGGTGAGATTTTCAAAAGCAGGTGGAGATGTAATTCTTTTTCTGCAGAGGTCATTGGAACATCTACCAAATGATAGAAAGAATTAGACAATTCCCTTGTGTTTTTGAAAATCTGTCCTTTGTCATCAGCACCAGCCTGGTCCAGGAGGCAGCCACGAGCTTGTCCAGCCAGTGGATGCTCCCATGTGGTTTAATAGCTGTTTCTCCAAGAGGATGGGGACTGACTTTAGGCAGTGTGAGACATTAACTTCACCCTGGCTGGCCATGCACTGGCAGTCCCACTGCCTGCCTCTGTGGCAGCTGGGCAGGTGACAGGGAATGACAGTCTCAAATCTCGGGGCATATAATCAGAATACTTTTATTTGTTATGTTTTTAAATCATCCAGAGACATTTAAGGAATAATCTCCAAAATTGCAGTTTCTGCCTCCTGCACAAAACAGGCTTTACCTGAGCTTTGGCTGTCCATCAAATATGAATTCATGCAACTCAGGGCTCTCCCTTCTTGTCCTGCTAATCCTACCTGACAGATCCCCTGGTGGGAAGTATTTAAAAAGGCCCTCAATAAATTCAAATTAAAAGGCAAACTACATTCTCTTACTTTTCATATGCATATTAAAGCTTTTTGAGTGATTTAGTATGCATCCATATGAATTTTGCTGTAGCCTTGGGGAATTTATCATGTTTGTCATAAAAATTTCCCATTGTGTTACCAGTTCAGGTTTAATGAAGGTAAATTAAATTTCTACCTTGCAGAGGTTTTGAGTTTTTTTTCCCTTTATTACTTTTTAAAGAAGAAGACTTGGAGTTTGCACCTAAAGATGAAAGCAGTGTTACTCTGACTTTGATTTTTAAAGCTTTTTCACAAGATCAGAACTATAACATCTCCTCTTTCCCTAACTTTCACTTCTCTCATATTTCAACCTTATTCTCAAAATTCAGCTTGTGAGTCACCTGTTCCTTTACAGAAAGGCAATAGCCTCTTCTTAGCTCATTTTTGTAAATCTAAAACAGGAAAAAAATCTTTTAAGTGCCTTCACAGAACAAATGTATAATCCCTTCTGTGTATTTAAATAGTAGCCTGATTGGTTGAAAAACAGCAGCCACTTTTTTGATCATTAGTGTGCTTCTACAAAATTATCCCAAACATTTGGGAAACAAATACGTTAGAGTTACTCAAAAAATCAACCAGTAGTTAGTTCTCCAAATGTTGCTAGTTAACTAGCTTAGATGTGTAGCTTTTCTCCCCTCAACCATCTGTAGGTGTGTTAGAATAAAACACTGGCTTGAGTCATACATTAAAATTTATGGATGAGATTGAAAAGCTAGTATGCAAATCAATTTTTGACAAATTTAAAGAAAATTTAATTGTGGCTACTGTTCCAGCCCTCATCATTGCCTATTTGAGAAGAGAAATTTGTTTGGCAAAGGATCTGAACTGAGGTTAAAATGACAGCTGATACTATATTGAATTCACAAATACATTTGATACCGTGTTACTAAACGTAAATGTTTAAGCCAAATGTTAAAACCAAAAAAATGTGCCTTCTTAAACTTTTTTTTTTAGTGTGAAATAGAATAATTGAAGAAGCGTTCTTGCCTGTGATCTTGGAACATACAAAGAAATTACAAAACATCTGGGTATAGGTCTGAAGGCATTTCAGACTTGTGTTTAACATAGAGCTTGACCCTGTGAAATGTCAAATGTCACCTTGAGTGATGCTCCAAATAATGCAGTTTCTTGAGATATAAAATAATCATTTCCATCATGGACATCTTGTGTACAGATCACCCAAGCACGTTAAGTTGTGTCACAGTTGAGCTTGCAGTGGGAGCATGGATGTGGTTTGAATTTCCCTCAGAGACAAGTTTGTTGTCTGTCTGCTTGTCCACATACTCATTTTAAAATAGTATGCACTGATGGAAATGGCATGTGGTTGTGTTATGATATCAAGAGTATCTCAACATGTGAATGACAAGCTCAGAGGATTAATTGTCTTCTCTGTGTGTTCCTAGCATAACTTCTGTTCCCTAATGGTTTAGCTTCTGCGACTATAAAACAGGTTCTTTGTGTGGTGTCTGTCTAAGGAAGTGTTAAGCTAGCTGTAACACCTTGAGCAAATGGAGTGCTATAAACTAGCCTCCAAGTGTTTGCTCGTACTTGAAGAGAGTTTATGCTCAGTGTGCAACCTGTGAGTAATCAACTTACCTTTATTTTTTGTGTGTTCAGAAAGCATATTGAGATTGAGCTTCTGTAGTCACCCACAACAAATCATTCCATCATTTATTCATTTCATCTGTCAGGAATAGGGGTAATACTTTATGTCTCAAGTCAGCAGACATAACAAACCAAAGAAGTCTTAGGAGCAAAATTTTGGGCAATTGTGGATTTAATCACGGAATCATTCCTGCTGGAAGGGGCCCCAGGGGGTGTCTGGTCCAGCATCTTGCTCAGAGTTGGCTGTGTGATGAGACCAAGTTTCTTAGGACCTTGACCAGTTGTGTCTTAAAAGCCTCAAGGATTTACTTCTATATTAGTCTGCATTTAAATTCAGATGAGTCAATAATCAAAACTGGTGGTAGCTAAAATTCAACCAGAGTTTGCCTGTTTTCTGAGAATAGTTTTTATCGCAGTTTTAAAAATCAAATATTATTCACCGTCAAGCCTGAGTTAGAATAAAACTGGCAAAAAAAGTTGGAAAATAAATTGGGACTTCCTGTCACTCATCTTTGTATTTTATAGGGTAAATCACAACAAGTGTTTCACTCTGTCTTGACAAAGACATGCTTTCTGGATGTTAACAGGTGCATGTTCTACTCTCCCTCTGTAAAACTAGATCTAAAAAATTAATGGGGAAGAGTCTATGGGACATATATACATCTAACTGTATAATCTTCCTTTTCTGACAAAATGATCAGATACTGCTGATTATAGAATAATAGAATGGGTTGGGTTGGAAGGGAGCTTAATACCATCTAGTTCTAACTCCCCTGCCATGGGCAGGGACAAGGGAGATTGTACAATTGAAGAAAAGTAAAATCAAAGTAGGACCATTTTAAGTTCTTGTATAATGTGAATTTTGTGAACTTTGTGCACGTATGAGATAGAGTACAAAATATTTGTAATAGTGAAGTAGAGACATTTGCATTATAGCGCTCTCATGTTTCAGAATAGCAAGGGACAGCCAAATGGTTCTTCCTTGTACACAGATCTGCAGGTGTAACTGGGACACATAACCTTATGCATTATGGATCGGTGATATTAATGGTTTGTAGAAATCAGTGTGAGGCAACTGGTTTATTTAGCTTCTACTTGAGAAAAATGCTGTTTTGATGAGAACGCAGGTGTCAATGATGCTACTGGTATTTCCTGTAGGAGTAAGCCATCGTGAAGATCTTTTCATGCCAGGGGCAAAAATAGCACTGTCCCCAACTAGGGGAGCAGTAAGCCCACCTTCACCAAGACATACTTTACATGGAGGTCTTCCTTGTCACTGTGTGTTTCCTCTTTAAATGACTCAGTTCTGTCTCTGTCCAACAGTGGTTAGAACTAAATGACAACTCAGGATAACAAACCTGAATATGTCAGATTTTCAGATTAAATCCACTAACTAGAATAGATAACACTAGCAGAATAATTAGTACTTCATTCCTTAATTTATTGCAGCCAACAGAAATTCTAGAGGGAAAAAGAGCATATATATATATTTTTGTTGTTGTTTTGATGAGTATGTAAGTTTTAATGAGTAATTCCAGGTATTTCAATATGTGTAATATATGTTCATCTGCATGGTCAGACTGAAGCATTCTTTCAATAATTACAGTGTAGGTATTTATAAACCCTCCAGCATGCTAAGAAGCTTAATACATCAATTAGTCTTTGACTAGAATTCACAAAGAGATTTAAAAAAAGAAGCAAGCTTTTTACATGGGAAGCAAAAGCATGCCTGTTTGTAGGCAGCATAAAGGAGAAATTTGAAGGTCTCTTCTTTGTGTTCTGTGTGCATTCTTCCTACCAATGTGCATTTTTAATCTAGACATGCACTTGCAGGCCTTTTAAAATTAGACTAATTACAGCAGTGGTTATGTGGCTTCTGTTCTTCCCAAGGTAATAGATTGTGTGGGTTAAGTTTACTGACTGTTTTTCCAACATGTACAGTTTGATAGGTATCAAATCTTAACTTTCTTTCCTGGAAAGTGACTCCACGCTATGAAAGTGTGAATGTTTGTGTAGTAGATGTGAGAGTAAGTATTCTTTAAGGTCAAAGTCAGTTAAGAGCATCTTCATCACTGTCAATGGGAAAGGTGTTAGTCTGGAAAATACGTAAAACTATTTCCCTGCACAAAACGGGTTGACTACTAAATATGGATACATTAGGAACAATATTGGTGCCTGTGGTTCCCTTTTTTTTATTAGCACTACACAACCTCCAGCAACAAAGCTTTTTCTCTCCCTATTTAACCCAAACCAGACTGGAGTTGCATTTGCATCTAAACCTCTTCTTAGAAGAGGGTCTTGAAACGTGAGAAACTTAAATTTGCATTCCTGTTCATCTGAAAACTGTGTTTCACTTTCAGCAGGGCACTTGGACCCATTTTCACAGGTGATACTGTTTACGAGTTCAGTAGTATGCCCTTAGGAATCTTACTAATGCACTCAAGGGCAGAGCTGTTAGATACTGGTATCATGCCATAATCTCCCAGACCAAGCACAAAGTCCTCAATGGTAGGTGAGACCACACATTCAAAAAGTCAGGTGATGTGGTGGTGAGGGGATACTTCTTTTAGTTGTGGTTATAAAGAAAGGGTAAAGCATTTAAGAAACTATGGTATGTATTTTTGAAAAGAGGATGCTATTTTATTGCTGTCTGCACCATGTCTGGCAGCCTGCCCATTTGGTCAGAGCTGAACAGTGACAGCAATCAGAAGTCCCAGGTCCTTAGCTGCATGTGTCCCTGTCCCAGGTGGCTTTTGCTGCCTGTGAGATAGGAGTGGAGCCTTGCTTTTCAGGCTTCTGCAACCCTCATGGAGCATAATAAAACCTTTTAATCAAATTCCATTGGATTAATTATTTTTTTTATTGATTGCTACAGTGAATGTGAAGTTTGCATTTAATGAAGGTCCAGCACAAGGTCCTCTGCAGTAACTTGGCATCACAAAGAGTTAGTTCAGATAACAGCTCTAACAGGGAGGTGCTTTGATACTCAGCTTAGTTTAGAAAGTTTCCAGGCATGCCGGACCCACTTGCAGTTCCTTCCCCATTTTTTATTTATCTTGGGTCCAGGCCTGTTTCTGTTCACTGGTTTCACCAGCAAGAAAGGTGAAGAAGCAGAGAGAATGCATGTTATATTTTCAGATAACCGCATCAAGGAGGATATTAGGAAACCTCTTAATCATGAGAATAGTGTAACTGTGTAATGATGTGTGGAGAAATTATAGCTTGTTCATTACTGAAGATCTATAAAACACAGGCAGACAGATGTTTGTCAAGAACTGAGGCTGCCTTAGTCATGGGAATGGACTGGCTGGCATCTGCGTTCCTGGTTTTCTGAGTTTATTAACACTCTGAAGCCTTCAGGGCAGGAAATGTCTCTCATTAAGTGTACACACAGTATGTGTGTACACTTAATACGAGACTTTTAAGTCTCCTTTAAGCTTTTTTTTGTTAACTGTTACCATGATATGTCAGTGTCATTGCAAGAGGGGCTGCTGCAGGTTGTGGTGGCAGGAGAATCCAAACTCCAAAAAAAAGTAGAAGACAACTGCAATTACTCCTCTCCTTGGAAATGATGACAGCATAGTAGGAATACTGTAATGATGCTTTGGTCTAAAAACTCTTGAAAAATGCAGAAGAATTAGGAGGGAGAAATAGCAACAATTGTAATGTACTTGCAGTGATTTAAACCAAACCTAAAGGTATTCCATCTGAGGAAAAGATTTGAGAAAGGAAGGACTTAACTGAGAACAACTGAGGAGGGAGAAAAGATCGCTTATTTTCTTCAGTTCAGAAGGATCAGAAAATGTTAAACTTCTCTGAGACATCAGAAAAAAAACTTGTGAATTTCAGAACAACTTGAGCAAGAATCGAGCATTCATGGAAATTTGAGGAATCTCTAACCCGAAGGCCTTCAAGGTTATATTAGTCATCCTTCTGTAAGCTTATTACTGCCTCATATATTCCTTCTTTTATGGATAATGAGAGGAAACATATAATTTTCCCTTTGGCATTAGTGACTCATTAAAAAAAAACAAACCACAAACCAACAAATATGACCAGAGTAACTTAAATGTTTTTCTCTGGTTTAAGGTAGAAGCTGTCAAACATCTCTTTCTTCTGCATTAGTATTTCCTAATTGCACTAAAGTGTGTCTCATGTGCAGTATTCAGTTAACAGTGAAGGTTTCCAGTGGATTTCATACTTCTCTATAAGCTATTGATTAATTCAAAATTGCATCTAGTTCTGTTTTAAAGTCAGCCATCAGATACTTTATTTCTTGCAAATTTTTGTTTTTTTAATCTTCTGTTGAACAGAACAGATTGGGGGTTTTGACATATTTTCCATTGCTGGCTGAAGAGTTTATGTAAATGTATTTCAGGCAGTGGAGTCTCTGTAAATTGCTCGCAAACCATAAGTTCATCCACAGGATATTTATTCCAGTCCTTTATTTAACGAAGAACTCCTTAAACAGAAGAATAATGAATGGTTAAATAACATGTAAAACAAATATGTGTGCTTGTTCATAAGCCTCCTGTGTTTTCTTTCTCACAGGCACGTGTATAAACAGAAACTATTTCCAAAGCACTCAGATGAACAAAACCCAAATCTTGTAAATGTGTACATACACAAATGGATACAGGCATGCACTTACTAATTTAGCCAGACTCAAAATTGTTACTTGTGGATATTATTTGGCATCACCTACTTAGATTTTCTGTTTTATTTTATGTTGCCAGAAACAAAATCTGAGGTCTTGCCTGACTTTGCTGGAGCTTGTGGTTCAAAAATCTATTCTAAAGAGTGAGTGATAGCTGGTAGAAATTGGTATGCTGAGGAGGTGCCAGTGTGGAGAACAGGGACAACTGGTAAATCAGAAATTGGAGCATATATATATGTGGAAATAGGTGCAATGAGCTGAAGCATGCAGAGGGGACAACAAACAACAGCAGCACAAAAAGCATATCAAAACATCTTGAAAACATCTGCAATAAAATAGGCTTGTGTTAAGCTGTTACTCTTCAGTAATCATAAATTGGCAGGACAGGCTTCTGTAATCTGATGGTGTAGAAGGACCTTTGATTATGTGTTAGCTAGAAAAAGGTGCTGTTTATTTTTTGTAATGCATTGTGTAAATACAAAGAATTACTAAGCATTAATAACTGGCAATTATTTTCATGATATGTTGTTTTCATTACTTACTAATGCATTCTTATTTCATATTTCAGTTTCTTCCATTAAATTATTATGAGGCACTTAAAGACTACATGGTAAATTATTATTGTACTGCAGGGCAACACAGCAGATTTCTCCAGAAGTTTTTTGTCATAGTAATTCTTTCACTTTTTAGAAGAATGTGCAGTCTTTTTTGGTGTCAAGAGTTACACTGTATATTCAGTGCATATTCAAGAAATACTTAAATTGCTATATACTTGATTGAAATTAGAATCTTAGCATGGATATATTAAACTACAACATAGAATGAGCGCACTTTCCTTTCCCAGTAACTCACTGGAAGCAAATGTAAGCCAGAGAGGAAATAAGGACATTAGTCATTTTTACCCACTGTGAGTATTCTTGGGGATTTGTACTTCATTCAGTAAACATCTCTCATGTTACCTTTGCCTGCTGCTCACCTCATTGCCCCATACACATCCCCCCATCTCCCTGGGTTATGGTGATAGCATCTGGCTGAACTTAGGTTTCCCTCTGTCTCATACCCTTCTTTGCTAGCCCCTCTGCCATCCTCATTCAACTTCAGTCTGATGAGTGTGCTTTAGCAGGGGGATACCTCTGCCTGGTTACTCCATCTCAGCAACAAAAACTTAGCTGCCCAGAGCCTTCCTTTTTCATCTTTCTGCCCTGCAGAGACAAGCTGCGATTTTAGTGTTCCTCTGGTTCCCTCTCTGTGCCATCAGTAATTTTTCCAGAACAACTCTTCTTCATGCTTTCCTGCTAATACAAATGTTTCTAATAGCCAGGGATTGCAGAGGAATGCCCAGTTGTGATTACAGGACCACTAAGTGGAAAGGTTATTTTACTCCCAGCTGGGTTTTTTTACCTTTGGCACCATGGGGCTAGACATCTACAGCAAGGAAAGAGAGTTTTGAAATCATTGGAAGTATTGGGAAAGTGATCGATGGGAGGTGTTCAGATCTTTCCACATGGTTGTACTGATGTACATGAAAATGATGTAGCTTCCTACCAAAATGACAAAGAACTGAATTGCTGCTATGGTTTCCGAAGAAAAGGGACAAACTTAAATGAGTTTCATTTAGAAATGGAAGGAACCTCTTTTTCATCTTGCCAGGGCTACATACAGTCCCTGAGGACTGCAGGGATCTTTCCCCTCTTTCACTTCTGTCACAGGACAAATCTGTGTTATCCCAAAATGGGATGCAAAGGCATCATTTTCTTGCAGCAAGACCAAGGCAATAATAGTAATAAACCTCAAGGTTTTTTGCAGCTCTCTGGCAGAGCAGTAGCATAGAATATATCATTTTTGCAGGGACTAATAAATGTCACTGTGTAGCTTGAATGTTTTGTCCACTTTTTTTAAAAAAGCTTGATTTTAACAAGTCATAATAGTTGTATCCATCATCTGGATTTTTTGCATTGTTTCCCTGTAATTGGAAATGGGACATGTTGATAAAACGTATATATTGTGCTATAGACTCCAGAGAAAAACACTCAGACCTTAGTGAAGAATTGTGGAAAAAGTTTGTTATAAATTCCTGGCTCTTCGGGGTGGGGAACCAAGTGACTGGCAGAAATGACCTCTATAATTCCTGTCCAGTTCACTAGGAATGGAAAATTATGTGCTTTTTATGATGGGAGAACAAGTCACTAGATTTGGGGCAGGCTTCAGTAATATCAGAAATTGATGGAAAGTTTTGGGGCTGTCCTGTTGCACCCAATCAATGTCCCTCCCATAACAATGTGTGTTTTCACAGGAGAGTTCAGCCAACAAGGTGACAGCATGTTCTGAGCCATAGCAAACATTAGGAAAACCTTTAAATTAATTAAAATATCCAACGAATATATTTTCTCAGAAAGTGAGAACAAACAGTGTAAGAGCATGAGCAAAGAAGGGTATGAAGGAGATCATACAGTAAATAGAGAGTGTATGACAAATGATCAATTTAAGTATTTATTATGAAGAGCTGCCTGTATCCTCTATAGTTGTGGCTGGGGAACGCCTTTTCAATGAAGAAACCCTTGGTATTGAGTGCTGATATTTGCCTAACTTTTCTGCATAAGGGTAATAAAGTGAGGACACAGCTGTAGATGTGCAGCTCATTGCAGCCCATCACAGTCAGATTGTGCCCAGTTTCTGAGCTCATGGGTGGAGGTCTAATTCCTGTACCCTGGTATAGGAGGTCAGGGTCAGTGCTTTGGTTGCCAGATGCTGATGCTGAGAGGCAAAGCCAGATGCTGAGATGACAGGAAAGAACAAATATCTCAGTGGACATCACATCCCCCAAACAGAGAGTGCTTTTACTAGCTGGGTTTTTAATTGAGGAACTCGGAGACAGTACTCTGAACTTTTGTGTGTCTTCTTCATACAAGCTTTTTACTTAGATTAGGGTAGAAGGCATCTGAAAAAGTATAAAGTGTCACTCGCTAGAAATTGGGTAAACTTTGATTTTCTTTTATTTTTAGACTAGTTAAAGTGTCTTGAAAAATAACCTGCTTGCATCAGTGATCCAGATGGAGCTCAGCATCACATGGGATACAGGTGCTACAAGGCTTGTAGCCTTAGTTTTGATTGCTTACTAGTACGATGCAAAGACCTATTATGTGTGTTTATTTTCCCCCTTTTAGAAACTATTTTATTTCTGCCTGCAAAAAAATACTTCTGAGTCATTTTACTTGTTACTGGAGGCTCTCCTGCTCTTCTTCTGTTTCTTCCTTATTTTTACACTTGAGATTTTCCTTCTTGTGCATCAAGATTTATTTACCCAGCAAGATTCTCTATTGGTTTTCCTTATTATTTCCTTACCGTGTAATAATACCCCTTGACTTCTTCTATTATGCAGTACAAGAATTTCTATAACAAAGGTGTGCACGGAAGCCTATACATAGATTCCCTCAGCCAAGCTATTTTAAGCTTTTGCAAATATATCTGATTAAAGTAACTACAGTGCACCTGTATTAAAATAAAGTTCCCCTCAAAGTTGAGAAAATGAAATGCAGGCTATCAGAAGGTTAGATATGAGAAAAAATGTTCTTAATTAGAAGAAACTCACTTCAAGTATAAAATACAAGGATCTGTGAACTGATATTTATGAAGAGGTAGTGAATATGTGAGGGTTGGGGTTGAAATTGCAGTTTGTGTCTGAAAATGTCTCTTTTTTACTTACGGAATATGTTTCATACATCATATTCCAGTGCTCTGTCCTTCTTCATTGTCCTGCACCTTCACCTTCAGCAAAATCTTAAATTATGTCTGAAACTGAAGAAGGCCAAGGGATAAAGGACACACACTCTCATCCATTTGTTTCAGTGGGTTAGATTAATTTGAAGCAAAGTAAGTAAAGTCAACTGTCTACATGAATAACTGTTTTGCTGCTGATCATTTTAGTAAGAACCGACTATTATCATTTGACCTCATCACTTCAAAATCCAGTTTGACTCCAATCTCATGACTATAATCTTCATGACAACTTCCAAATGCAAGCACTCTTTGCTAGTGCCAAGGGGCTGTGACATTGCAAGCTGAGAATTTAGAAGCACATTTTGGCATTTCCTGGGAAGAGCCAAAAGTTTTGTTTTAAAAATATTAATTTGTTAAGCTTGCTAAATCTAATTCAGAATTTGTTCATTTGCTCGTTTATTTTGCTGTATCTGCCCTAGAGTATTATCCTCTTTTCAGTATCACGCTCCTTAGAATTTAACCTTTGCTACAGAACGAGTTAAGTCAGTAAGCAGCCATTGTTAAATAGGACATGATGGTATTTTACTCAAAAACTTTTATATTTTTCCAGACTACAGTGATCATAACATTAAGTTATTAGTGGGAAGACTGTTCTCAGCTAGCAGACTTTAGAAGTGGCAAATTGCTAAGTATTTTTAAATCAAAACCAGAAATTTGGTCATTTCAGTGCCAGGTTTTTTACTTGTTTCAGTTTATTTTTTAGCTTGAAAAAATGAGCTCTTTTTCTCATTCATTCTAGGCACTTTAAGTCTGTTCATAGTGGTAGAAATTAAGCATTCTTTACCATTTTATTTAAAGGGAGGTGGAGGAAATACCTGTACATTCTGCCTAATGTACGTAGCAGCACAATCTGGGAGTATGTCTGTTGACCTGCTTGCTTAAGAAAACGTGGCTGGGCTGCACCTACTTATTCAGAGACCTTGCTTAAGCAGCTACATCTCATCCTCAAAGTCAGGTTTGATTGCTTGACACGCCTGGGCTCTTACTTGGGGGAATTTGCCAGAGTCCTTCAGCTTTGATTCCTTTTTGTGGTAATTGCATGTGTCTTAGGTGAATTGTTTCCTGGTTTTTCTTTTTT
Organism: Microhierax caerulescens; assembly: GCA_035590215.1. Classification (NCBI taxonomy): domain Eukaryota; kingdom Metazoa; phylum Chordata; class Aves; order Falconiformes; family Falconidae; genus Microhierax; species Microhierax caerulescens. The sequence goes on from JAVJGJ010021048.1 coordinate 36,816, forward strand.
TTACAAATACAGAGCCACGATCAACTGCAGCGAAGAGAAGATAAAAATGAGTAGTTCAGGATTCATCTGGCAGGACATTTTCAGAAATGCTGCGCTTTAAGTAGCCTCCTTAGAAAGCTGGTATGAAAATAGAAGATGATGCATTTCATGCTTAACTTTTAAAAATCCCATATAGCGATATACCTCACCAGGCTTGAAACATCCAGTGTAAATCCTGCTTTGAAGAGGTTTTATTAGCCTGCTGACTAAGTAGGAACAGGCTATGCATATCCACGGTGCTTTCCTCCAGAGGTTACATCAGTGTGTCTGCTGTTCTTGTGCCCTCCCCCGGGCACCTGGGAGGGCAGGTGACCTTCAGTAACTCACAGAAAGCCTGGCCTTTGAAGGACCTTTGCCTGTGTGTCTGACCTTGACTCTGAACCAGTATCTGTGTGCCTATCAGGAGAGAGAGATATTGTTATTCAGGAAACCACCTGAAACTTTGGGTGCCTTTGAATCTTGGATGTTCATGTGGGAGGGTGTAGTGAAGAAATGCTAGGGGGAAATGGCAGCAAAGCACGGACTATTGTAGTGCTTTATTCTTTTTTCCTTCTAACTCTTTGGTTTCTAACTTTGTATGTAAAATCCTGGCTTCAAGTGTTGCTGAAGGAATGTGTTCCTAGCTCTGGCAAAGTCTGTCTGGTGTTGGAGGAGAAGCACCTTTGTGAAGGCAGCAGCTTGTTCTGAACCCAAGAATTACGTGCAGGCAGTCTGAAGCCTGAGTGGAAGCGGCAGGGTGGGTATGGATGGGGCTGGCTCGGTGCCTCCTGCGTGGCCACAGCTGCTGCTGCTGCTGCTAGGAGCAGAGTGTGAGGAAGTCACCCGTCCTTATGTGGGAAAGCTGAGAAGTAACAGAAACCACATACTTTCCTTGAATTTATTCTGGGTTTAGTTAGAATTTCCATTCAGAATTGGCTTGCTTTTGCTTCTGCCCCCACCCTTTCTTTTCTTTTCTAACCCTCCCCTCCAGCTGTTTGGATATGGTATTTTTTAATTGAGTCAACTACTCTTCAGGTGGATACAAGTATTCAGTTTTTGAACACTGAGGCTTCTATCCCATGTAGTTAGTGAAATAATGTCACAAAGTATAGAAAAATACTTGTCTTTTTCAAATTTTATCATATATGTTGTCATTATATCATTGAGAATGCACATGTCAGTAAAGGATCTTGAGACCATGTCCATTGGGCCAAATACACAGAGTTGCAGAGTATCTGTGCTTTCCCACTAAAGACTGTAATTTAAGTTCTTCCTCAGTTTTTTACTGCCACCCCAGCCCAAGATAAGCAAAACTCTAGGAGTTTAGTTCTAGAGTGGCAGCTGCACAGTCTCTGTAGATGTCTCTAGCAAGTTGGAAGGAGTAAAACAACAAAGGGAGACTGTGTATTTGGGGGATTACAGATGTCAAAGTGTAAATGAGAGATACAGGCTCATGGGTATAATATAAACAAAATATATAATATAATATAATATAATATAATATAATATAATATAATATAATATAATATAATATAATATAATATAAT
>JAVJGJ010021179.1:0-37845 GCA_035590215.1 Microhierax caerulescens
ATCATATTTATAATAAAAGACAAAAAGACTATTAGTCACCTGGCAAAAAAAAAAAAAAAAAAAAAAAGATGAAACAGTTGAATTTGTGGGTTCTTTTGAGGGAAAATGAGTAAACAAGGACTATGTGAAGCACAAAAATTGTCTAAACATTGGTAGTCATATGCTTAATTTAGTCTTGTTACTGCATTTGCACAAATGACAGTCCTGCAAAGATATATTTTTTGGTTCACCAAGTTGATAAATCGGTTTATTTCACTCTTCCCGTCAGTACTTCTAGCTACGTAACTGCAAGGAAATGTTAGAAAATCTTACAAAGACATTCTTAAACAAATAGATTATGCTGTAAGAGATAGTTTGATCTAAATATACTTTCTCATCTTTAGTTAGATTTCCTTGTTTTCTTTGCTGTTATCATTATGCTCTGACCTGTATTTTGGATACACAGCCATATCACCAGGGGATATTTCAGGTGGGAAAAGATCTCGTGAAGCGTCTAGTCTGACTTGCTGCAAAGGCAGCTCTGAAGTCAAACCTGATCAGATCTGCTCAGGTCTGCTCATGTTACATCCAGGCAGGTCTTGAAAATCACCGTTGTTTTACAATCTTTTTTGGGCAACTCATTCCACTGCTTCGGTGTCCTCTCGGGAATTTTCTTTTCATTGTACCCAGCCTACATGTCTCCTTTTCCAACATATGGCCGTTGTCTCTCACCCTCGCACCACACACAGCTCTGAAGGGTCTGGCTCCATCTCCATGCTGACCTCCCCAGAGGCACTGGGGGTGCTGTTAGGGTCCGCCCCACAGCCCTCTCTTCTGCAGGCTGGACAACCCCTGGTGCCCCAGCCATTTCTCAGAAGACAAGTGCTCCAGCCCGATACAGACTCTGGTGCCACGCAATAATCAGTGCCCAGCAAGTCCAACCACCAAGCTACCTCTTTTACTCTTCTGATTCTCCACTCACCCAGACCACAATGTCTCAGCTTGACACAAATATGTTCTGATGTGGTTAAAAACTTCAGACTTGCCTGAAATACTAGGAAAATTTGATTAAAATTAGCTCAGACCTCCTTTTTTACTAAATGCTTTATATTAATCACTCCAACAGAGATTTTTTAGTGCTACTTCTAAGAACTGGATCCATATCATTGTGATGGGACGAACTGGGCAAGAACAAAAAGCAAATTCTATAGTCTACATAGGGAAAAGTATGGCCTATTGAACCATTTATCCTGTTTTGGGGATTAATAGGTGATACTGGTGAGAAATAGATGCTAAACCATGCTAAACCATGCAACTATTTTACAACCTTTCCCTCTTCTCTGTAAAACTAGATAACTTAGAAAAGGTATAGTAAAATCAAGCAAATCTCAGCCGCAGCCAGAAGTCTAAATTTTGGCTTATCCTTCAGAATAAATTCTATTTACATATATGCTGTCAATCTTTGTTAGATTTTAGAGTGATATCAAGCTGAAGTTCTCTTTTATGAGGTTACTTTTTATTAAGTTCCCTAACTAATAAACCCTAGATTATTCACAAATTAAATGGACTATTAACTAGAAATATAGTAGATGAAATACACACAGTAGAAACCAATTAAATTAGCTGGTGCCGATATTCTAGTTCCAGCTATTCTCTAACATGATTGAATTAAAGCCAAAATTTTAAATATTTTGTGATAATAGAAATAATTTATCCTCTCTGTAAAGAAGTTATAAAGGATAGGAGATTTTTTTTTTAAAAAAATGTTTCTGTTCACCTTTGCAATTTTTGTGTCTGAGACATTTATTTATTTACATAAATATAAAATGTCTAAATACTTTTGTAAGAAAGTACATCTTTTCCAAAACACTGAGCTAACGTAACCAAAAAGATTTGATTTTGTATGAAGCCTGACTTTGCTCTTTAAATTTTTAATGAGCTAGTTCTCTTAATATTGTATTTTGTACTGTATTAAACTATTGAAATTTGTTATATATATTTCTTCTCATTTTTTTTTATCTCTGCAAAGCAAATGTCTTTACACTTGGCAATAATTATTTATAATGCATTTTTAATATGTGATGTAATGCTAAATAACTTACGGAAATCATTAAAATATCAAAATAATGAAGTTAACACAATTTGCAGATACATTTCTAAGGTGTACCTGACTCTCTGAAAACACTCTAGGCAATACCTATCTTATTTAATTTCTAATCAATTAAGAAAAGAAGAGAAAGAAAAACAAACACAGTAAAACCACTGTGAAATTAATTAAGCAAATATTTTTAACAGCATTTAACTAAACCCTTAGTTAACCTTGTTTAATACCTGGACTATTGGAAAATATTTAATAAATTTAAAGGACCATTATTTTTAGCAATTACATCAAATGAAAAATAATTATAATTAAATAGAGGGATGATAGTTCAAATAGTAACAATGTACACATAATAGATACTTGTTGCAGATGACTTTTTAAAACCAAACTGAGGTCTTTAAAATACAGTACAATAGAAATACAATGTTCTTTTTGTTTCCTACATCATCTAATTTATCATGTAAATAAATCAACAGTAGCATTCAAAAAATTTGTTTTTCATAATACCCCAGTACAAAAAGCCATCACTTACAAAGGCTGTGAAAGGCTGTAGTACACAAAATCACTATTGACTATGCAGCAAACAATTTTTTATAAAAGTAAACTGTACAATCGTGTTCTGTAAATTTCACACACACAGTTGTTCAAGATACATTACAATAAATAATCTTATTGTTTATTTACTAATGAAAACTCTTTGTCCCATCATAAAGGTGACCTCAAACTTCTGGTTTGCCAAAGTGAGAAGTCTGCTGAATATTACCTAGACCAAAAAGATTGAAACATGTTTAAATCAAATAAGGTCCAGTGTAAAATTGCACTCTGTAGGTTTTAGTTCTGATAAAAAAGCCTGAATTAAGACTAGATCACACTAATTGGAAGCATGAGAAGTAGAAAATTTCTGCGAATACAAAAGTTTCAATTTTAAGTTGATTTTTGTGAAGTCGTAGTCTTACCTATTCCTCAAATAGCATTTTGCAAATAGTTCACATAGCGATCATTCCTCATACAGTATTGTGCATATCCATTAGGCTTATCCTTTAAGGTGTGATAGCTTTATGGCACTTTTTTTTTTTGCAAGATTCAGAAGTACCTTAAATTTTTTTAAAAATCACCTAACTTATTTTATGTGCATTAATAAATTAATAAAAAAAATTAGTTTCCTGTCATAGAATCAATCATTTCTGAACAGGAAAATGATGCTGTTTGTACATAGTACTGAACAAGAGATGGAGAATAATACAGTCTACAAAGGTTAACAACCTGTTTAAAAGATGGAATGAAATATGAAAATAACTGAGGTAAGCTTTTATATTGTGAAAAATCACTAAATCCTTAAATATTTTGGCTACTTGGGAAGTTGTTCTTTATTCTGCATTGAAGTACCAGACTAAGTTTTCATTTCTTTCTCTCCCTCTTCCCTTATGGAAGCACATTTCTATAATAAGAAATCAGAGAAATTGCATTTTTCTTTATCAGCAAAGCCTATATCTGCATCTTTAGGGATTTCCTTCAAAGGCACCTCATCCTGAAACGTCTTACTTTGTGAAATTTTGACAAATGCACAGTCAGAGGTGCTCTGACTCTAGCCGTAGTGTTGTCATTGAAGATGACTCACAGTTTTATGCAAAGAAAGTATTAATCGGTAAATCCTGTCAGCCCTTTTTCTGAAAATAAAAGCTAATGCTTTCTATCTCTGCTGCAATCACAGAATGAACAGCAGCTAATCCTGATGTCTAATTCTGAACAAAATTATTCTTATTCCTATTTTTCTTCCAGTAATCCACCATGTGATGAGTCATTTCTTTCTGACTGTTGGATAGGCAAATCTCCTAAAAGAAGGAAATGTTTTACACACCAAGGTTAATAATATTGATAATTCAAGCCTACTTAGAAGGCATATTATCAGTTACTGTAATTCAGCTTCTGTTCTCACCACATCTCTGATCCCTCTGTTCTTGTGACACAAAGAAACGGTACAGCTTGCCATTACTTAAAGTTGGGGAACATCACAAAATTAGACTTATTCACTGTCAGCAGTTGTACTTGCTATGAAATTATCAACTAAGTAAGCATTGCTAATTTTGTGATGCCGAGCCTTAATGTCAATGTATGTTTTTAATCCAAGGAGGGATCATATTTGATAAACAAAAAGACCGTGAAACTGACATTTAGTGCAAACTGATACACAGAAAATTAAGTCTAACTCTATGATTAAATAATGTATTCTAATGATAGCATTGTCTAGAAACTAATTTAGCTTTGAAGATAAGATCTCAAATGAGCTACTTTAACTTAATACCTTCTATACATTAAAAGCTCCTACAATGTCCATAGATCCAACATAGCACCATTAAGTCCATGAGAAAACTCTGAGCAATAACCTGACCAAAACAAAGCAGAAATGCAAATCCAGATGATATCCAGAAATACTGGCTAGATTTTTAGTTTCACAAGGATTGTTAGTTTTTAGATTTTTTAGTTTTACAAGCCTGTGCACCGTACCCTACCCCATATTCACAATACCTAACCAAATATATAACACAGCATTTAAAATACAAATTACCTTGTCACCCACTGTGCATTCAGGTAAATTTCTGAAGGATAAGGGAAGGAAGCTGGGTTCCCTTTTTTGTATGTGTTTTGTTTCTCTGTTGTCTTCTTTCTCTTCTTTCTTTTTAATTCAGGTTTAATAACCCTCCAGCTTAGCTAACGTGAGTATTCTCTAACACACTGCTGAGAACTGCTGAGGAAACAGCTAAAAGCAATGTTTTACACAGCTTGATGCTTCTATGAGTTTGCTTGGTCTTTGCAAGACTGGTAAGTGTGTATGTAGTTCTCTAACAAAAATTTGCAAGTTAAATGTCATCACTAGCAAGAAGTACTACAGTTTAATCTTTCTGCTTCTGTTTTCTTTTTATCTTCTTTTTTCTTTTGAAAAATTGGATTGCAATTAACTATACCAACAACGGCTCAAAGCTGTTTTGTCTGCCTTCTTTTTTCCTCAAAAAAATAAGTTTTTTTTTGGTATTTTTAATACATTAAAAAAAAAAACCAACCAACCAAAAAACAGGCAATTCATCCTACTTTATTTATAAGTTTTATATACTTGTATACAATTGAAGGAAAAAGGTGTATAGTTCATATGAAAACTGTATTTAATATTCAGTATTGTTATACTTTTTTTCTGCTCTTTTTTATAGTTCTGATAAATTTTTTTAAAGTAGTTACTAATGAAAACATAGGAAAGAAAAATAATGAAGCAGAACCACCTATTTATGTCAAAACCATGAATATAAATAGAAAAGAAATTTTGTTCAGTAACTTAACATGACATGAGGACATGCTCAGGTTCTGTGATGGGTTTCAGATGTTCTATTAATTTGGGTATAAAGCTGTGCTGAGACTATAAGTAGGATTCATCTGAAGAATCAGACATCTTAGCATAGGTGTTTGCTTGAATATCAAGATGAATATTTCTTTTTGGTGGGACTTTTCCAGGTTTTACAAATAAAATGTCTCTGACATAAGCTTTAAAGTGGCACTTCAAAAAAAGATGACATTTATTTTTATTTTTATTTTTTTTAAATGAAGATACGACAGGTGAACATTAGGCTTTGTTAGCTATAAATCTTCTCTGAAGTTTCTCCCTCAGTTCACCATCTGTAAAAAGAAGATAGTGCTGTTCTTCACCTTGCATTAAGGAAGATCCCTTGTTGTTTGATGTTCTTAACTGCAAAAGTACCGAATGCTGCCTATAAGCAAATACGGTTTATTAGATATATTTTATTGTAAATGCAAGATGTACCACATATGTATAGGTTTACTCTTGGCCAATAAATCCCATCCACTGTTCTTATGTATTATGCTTGTTAGGATCAGACTTTACAAAATTGCAGATATATTTTTAAAGCAGTCTGCCTTTCAGTAAGCTTGCAAAGGAAATAATCAAAACACACATGATACAAATAATTGCTGCCATCAAAAAGTGTTAGGTAATATTTGCACTTTACATTTTACAGTTCTTCAGGACCATCTTCTCTTACAAAATTTAACTGCAAACTAGTGTCTTTATGTACAGGTGGTAGATATATTTCAAACCAAAGGTCTCTTCAGTAACTGATACTGAGAATATGAAAGATAATTGGGCTCTTGTTTTGTTTTCATTTTCTCTTGGAAAAGCCTGATTCCAGTCTTTTTTTTTTTTTTTCTCTCTGGTGTCTGGTGATAGAACATGAGGGAATGGCTTAAAGCTGCATCAATGAGAGCTCATATTGAATATTAGGAAAAGATTCTCACTGAGATGGTACTCAAGCACTGAGACAAGCTCCCCAGGGGAAGTAGTCATGGCCCTGAGCCTGCTGGTGTTCAAGAAGCATTTGGACAGTGCTCTTAGACAGATGGTTTAACTTTCAGGATGCCCTGTGTGAAGTCAGGAGTTAATGATCTTCATGAGTCCTTTCCAATGCAGGATATTCTATGATTCTGTAAGAAGAGGTTATGTACAAGGGTTTCTAGAAGCCTTAGTGAAAGCATCCTTGTCACAGACTTATCTGCCTCCAGAAGTTCCTAGACAGCACTAGTAATACTGCTAGAAATAATAGAAGGACCTTTTGATCATAATGCTGTGCTTGACCTGCTGCTTCTAAACTGGTGATGAATGAAAACAGATACACTGGTCTGGGTTGCAGATACCATGAGATGATTGATCTCAGCATCTAAAGGGAGTCTGGGAAAGAAAGCACCAGAGTTAGGACTCTGGGCCTCACAAGAGAAGAATCTGGCTTATTTAGGGAACTGCTAGGCAGAACTCCCTGAGAAGAAATAATAAAGGGCAAGGTTGCCCAGGAAAACTGGTTGATTTATTTGTTTATATATTTAAACATAGATTTATATGCTTGATAAAAGAACTTAACAATGAATCATCCTGTTGTGCACAAAGTTAAGGACTTTCAGCAGGAAAGCCACTTGACTAAGCGGGGACCTTGTTGATGAACTAAAACACAGAGTATAACAGAGATGGAATCTAGGGTAGGTAAGAAAAGAATACACTAATAGAATTATTTGAGTAATTTGGAAATCTGTTTCCAGGCCTCTGTGTGTACCATTATGGTTTGGGAAGGATAGGGCAGCCAGCAGTGGAGCAACATTATTATACTTAGGAATACTTAGAGAAGCTGGGTATACTCATACCCATGGGATTGAGAAGTAGTCACCCTATGGTACTGAAAGAGTTGGCTGATGTGACTTAGACCAACATCTGTCCTTTACAAAAATCTGTGGTGACTAGGAAGGTCCCTGATGACAGGAAGAATCTGAAATTGCACCCGTCTTTTAAAAACGGGCAGGAGGACTTGGAATTGTAGGCTGACCAGTTTTATCTCAGTTCTGAGAGATATTAAAAACAATGTTCTCCTGCAATCCATTCCCAAGTGGATAAAGAGGATAGTCAGAATATTGGTTCAGTGTACCAAAGGCAAACCATGCTTGATAAATGGCTGACATCCATAGCAATAACTGGCTATGTGAACAAGAAGCTGGTGGTGTTTCTTGACATCAGAAAGGTTTCTGACGCTGCTTTCCACAGTATCCTCTTTTGCAAAATGGACAGATGGATGAAGGTGAATTTTAAATTGTTTGGTCATCTGGGATAAAAACGTTGAACAGTGGCTAGACATCTAGCTTGCAGCTGGGTGAGAGTTCCTTAGTCATCAATATTGAGGTTCATATTGCTCCCCATCTTCTTCAGTGACCTGGATGATGACAAAGAGTATACCCTCAGCAAATTCAGAAATAACATTGCATCAGACAGGGTGGCTGACAGATTAAATGGCAGACCTTGGCAGTCATTAAGAGTGATTCATAAATGCTTTGAGAAAACTCATGAATTTCAGTGAGAAGAAACACGACTGTGATATAGACTATGGAACTAGTGGCTGCATAGGACCTGGGAGACACAGTGGACACCAAGCTAAGTATAAAACAACAGTTCACTCACTGCAAATGGGATTAATTGCTTACTACAGTAAGTACAAGTAAATCCTATTGTGCCTCAGTAGGAGTATGGCCAGCAGACAGATGGAGGGCTCCTCTGCTCAGAGGGCCTGGAAGGTGAGGCCTAGAATATAGTGTCCTGTTTGGAGCTCAGAGTTTAAGGGAGAGGTGGAAAAATTTGAGATGATCCAGCTGAGAGCTATCAGGATGATCAGGCCTAAACCATATGGTCTAGGATGAAAAACTGAGGACACTGGACTTGTTTGTTCTGGGGAAGGGAAGGCTAAGGGATGCTTTACCAGGAGATGCAATTGCTTGAAAGTCAGTTCCTAAGGTGATAAAAAAAAGCTTTTTTCAGTACAGCTGGATTATATAACAATGGAAATGGGAGAAATTTTATTTTGGGAGGATCTGATATTAGGAAAAGATTTGTTGTTAGGAGGATACTCTAAGTCTCCTAAGGAAAAAAAAAAAAAAAAAAAAAGGAAGAAAGAAAAAATATTAAAAAATAATTTCTCTTTCACATAAACATTTATGGTTCACCTATAGACACCTAAGGCAGTGCATGAACTTTGCCATTCTTCTCAGCCTACCTTTAACTAAAGAACTTTTCAGAAAGAGGTTGATTCTCCAGGTCTGTCATTTATGTCTGTGCAAAGCTGATGGACTTCTATACTCCCTTTACATGTAGTCTGGATAGACAGATACAAATTATACAATAGGTCAAGGCTGTTGTGACTCAGTGCTTTAAAAAGTACTCGGTACCCAATGTACCATGCAAGAGACAGTCAGTTAGCAAGATACAGCATATAATATGTCTCTGATTTAGGTTATATTCAAGGTATGTATATTTATTATTATATTTATAAACAGGCTATTGCTTTCATTCTCACTACCCTCATATTGCATCCCACATATTTAGTCAAAACAAACATAAAAAATGCAAAGGACAGTGATTCATATAGGCAAAGAGATATTTCAGTGAAGAAGAAGTGATATGAGGTGCCGTTATCTCCCATTCTTTCTGCATTAAAAAATGCAGTACTTAGTGAACCTGATAGTGATCAAATCCTTGACTTTAATATGGCTAGTATTTCGGCATGTTGTTTTAACCAGCAGCCTCTGGAATCCGCCATATCTTTTAAAAATATGTGTATAAATTGCTGTATTTGTATAGATCATGGGTTTATGTATTCCTTTTCTAAAGACTCTTTAAGGGCATGAGTCTGCTAGCAGTTGTTAAGATATATTTGAATAAGGAACTTGAATGTCATGTTTGAACACATGATAAGGTCAAACATAAAGTATACATTTTCAGTACTTTTTTCTTTCTTTTTTTAGACCACATATATGATGGATTTTAACCCCAGTCAGCAACTAAGCAACATACAGCTGCTTGCTCACTACTCCCTGGTTGGATGGGGAAAAAATCAGAAGGGTAAAAGTGAGAAAACTTGTGGGTTGAGGTAAAGGCAATCTGCACGTGCAAACAAAACAAAACAAGGAATTCATTCCCCACTGCCCATCGGCAGGCAGTGTTCAGCCATCCCCAGAAAAGCAGGGCTCCATTTCACATAAAGGTTACTTGGGAAGACAAATACCATCACTCCGACTGTCCCCCCATTCCTTCTTTCTCCCCCAGCTTTATGTGCTGAGCATGATATGGTATTGAATATCCCCTTGGTCAGTTGGGGTCACCTGCCCCACCAGCTGTGTCTCCTCCCAAGTTCTAGTGCCCCCCCAGCCTGCTTACTGGTGGGGTGGCATGAGAAGCAGAAAAGATCTTGATGTGTGTAAGTGTTGCTCAGCAGTAACTAAAGCAATCCTGAATTATCAACACTGTTTCCAGCACAAATCAAACCATAGCCCCATACTAGCTGCTATGAAAAAGTTAACCCTACCCAACCCAAAACCAGCACATGGATAGAATCACCAGACCCCCCGTTGAAACCCGTTTTTGGTTGTTGTGGGTTTTCTTTTTTTTTTTTTTTTTTTTTTTTTTATTTTACCTGGTTAAAAAGATCACATAACTGCGTTAAGGAAAGAGTTTTATCCAGACTTACTAATGCAAACATGTTAATTTCTTTCAAACAAACCTGCAAGAGTCAACAGAAGTAGGACTCATCAGTCTTCAGGGCTGAAAAGACCTGCCAATCATCTGATTAGTGGCATCTTGCATGTGTGAAATACTTTTACTTATTCTGGCAAGATCTGTCTTCTGTAAGCAGCAAAAGCTGTGTCTAAACTGAGCTCATCAACTACAGGGTCTGGGTCTTCTGTCTGTTCAGCCAGATTATTTTATTTTTTTTATGGAATCCGCAACAGAGCTCCTTTCCAAGACACTATAAAGCAGAAATGAGGGAGTATTGATATGTGCTTGGGTCTTAATCTTAAAAAGAGGGTGTTAGAGCCCAGAGGCATGAAATCTTGGGAGTCCTCCAGGGTCTACAGGACTCCTCAGCCTTCTTTGACACCAGAATTTACTGGGAGCTGTGTTCCACAACTTTCTGTGAGGGCCATGACTGATACCCTCCCTTTCACACTGATTTTGCAGCTCAATGGCAACCCAAAACCCCTACCTCACAGTGTAAGAAAATCTTCCTCGTGTAAATTATGTTTCTAATTTCCTGTTCCTATGAACTCAGCACTCAGTATGAGCTTCTGCCACACAAAGACTCTCACACATACAAAAAGCTGTCATAAATCCTTCCTTTTACTACTTCTCATAAGGATCCTTGTCTCTCATAAAGCAGATTATTTTCTGCAGGAAAGCAGCTGTCGCTAGCTCCCAGACCACACTGAGCTCTGTAGCAGCTGATGTCCTGTTGAGCTTGGGTCTGCACCCTGCCTTTTGCCCCCCCCTCGGACATGGAGGGTGCACAGCCATGCCGTGCTTGTCGGCTTACTCTATAGGCAACCAGGCCTGAGAGGAACGCGAAGCAATACGCCTTATGGAATTAAATATTATAATAGAAGATGTTTATTATTTTGATTTATATTTTTCTTCTGGCTGAATTATTTCATATTCTTTCAGCCTATGAGCAGGAAAGAGAACAAAAGTGTCATATTGTATCAGGGTATTATAATGTATAAGAGTATTACAAATTGTAACCATCATAGTTAACCTGAAGCTTAACTCAGTCTTTACTTTCTCTCATGAAGTGTAACTTTCCACAGAGTACTCATTAGAAAATGTAGTATTTAGTCTGAAAAGGAAGCTTTACTGTGTTTTTTAGGAATAAGAAGATAGATCAGCTGATGTTTAAGGCTTACTTAAGCAATTTTCTGTTAGCAATACACAGTGCTTATTTTGGGCCCAGTCCTATAATGACCTATTCAGTTAATTTATTTTTGTTTAAATTTATTTTTATGCTCCCTTGTTTGTTTGTTTTGTTTGGGGTTTTTTGGTGCTACAGTAATACCATTTACACTTGCTAAACTAAACCAACATTTGACCATCTCTAGGAAGTGACAGACAGAGGAAAATGTCAGCTTTTCACATTCTTATTACAGGTAACTATGTTGTGCACTGTGCATGATGAATGCATACTTCCCTTTATCAATCAATGGATCCTTACAAACCAATTTGCTTACATTCTGAAATGAGCTGCATTTAAAAAAAGGGGGTTGATTCTTAAGAAGATTATGTATCAAAATAGGGTATAGCCCAGTAACAAACAGCTTTGGAGGAGCAGCTCAAGATAACCAGTAGCTGAACAGTCTATTTCATCACTGTCCTTTGTGTTACTCTCTTTCTCTCTCTGTTCTACATATTATTTTAATGAAATTAATTTTACTTGCCTACACTTTGTACAATCCTATATGAAATTGTTAGTTGAACAGGTTTTTTTCCACAACATGAGAGCTTATCAAGCCTAAAGAATTTCACTTTTTGACAGCAAATATATTTGCACTTAGAGTTATTCTGTGAAGTTTTCAAATACTAAATATAATTCCATAACTAAACCAAGGCAAGGAGGCTATACAATACTGAGCGTTAAGAAATGGTACTATTAAAATAAAGTGTAATTACTATGTTCACAACAGTGCAACAGATTACATCCACTTGTTAAGCCTACACAGAACACAGAACACAGATATCTGAGAAAAGATAAGTCCATGTTTTATAAAACAACTTATAGTTTTATTTCTTTTTAATAATAAATTGCAATACCAGTAAACATTCAAAAGTAAGAACCACGGTTTAGCCCATGGTCTATATATAAACCCAAAAGCCTGCATTCATAAAAGATTTTACTGTATGTAAATGTCAAATATTCAGTGTTAGTCCTTCCCGGTCAATATGTGATAGCCATTGATACTCAGCATGCAGTACTCACGTCAGATATTGAAGAGGATATTTTACTGTGAGATATAAGATTGCATGTAGAAAACTCCTTAGAAAATCACAACCTAAATGTTTTTATTAAATTCACTTTTGTATTTTACCTTAATTACTATAAAGTAATTATAAAATAGAATAATTCCTGATGAAAGCACTTTATATTCTTACTGGTTAGCCTAATCTGCTGCTATATTTAAGTTTCATTTCTAGATCTGCTGATTAATGTCTCTTTTTCTGAATATTGATATGAAATTCTGGAATGTTGGTGTCACATATTTTGTCGGTGTTCCTCAAAAGCCTTACTTATCCTTCTGATTAGAATTTTTATCCATATTCCACTCTGTAGTTTATTTGTAAAGCTTGGTAAGACATTGTTTAAGATAAAATTGAGGAGATTAATAAAAATAATTAAGTCAATGAAAGTTATTTTCAAAATTTAGCTAGGATCTATATCAATGTAATCTGCATTTAGTTAAAAATAATCATACGTTTTATAAACTAGCAAAGCAGTAATATCCATCCCTTGAATTTACATTGTAAAATATTATGATGTAATTTTTAAATATTAGATTGAACTGATGAAATATAAAGATTTGCATATAAGGTAGATAACAGTTTCCCCATATATTCAATTGAAGAAACAGGCATCTCTAGAACTCCATTGGCCTCAGTAAGATGTAAAATGTCTTAAATTTCAGATTAACAACAAGTACTTACTTCTGCCCATAGTGCATATGATCTAATCACTTGGTAATAAATAAAATTTGTATTATCAATATATAAAATTAAAATGAAATTAATAGCACATAATTATCTGGTTATATATTACAGAAACAAAGAAAAAAAAACATCTGGTCAAGAATGCAAAGAACTTCAGTGTTAAACATATATTGCCACAGTGATTTTTATATTAAGGTCTTAGCTTTCTAACTGTTTCTTACTAATCCTGCAGCCTAAGATCGCTCTACACACCTCTCCCAATAGAATGCATTTTTTTGGCCTGACAGCTCCAAAGACAGCTCTGGAGGGCAGTACACTGGTTCTTGTCCAGCTGTTCTGGCTCCCTGACAAACTGATAAACAGAAGGAAGACAGAAGATGATGATGTATGCTAAGACCTTCCTCTGCTCATGTGCTTGCTGCTCTGACTGTCTCCTTGACTAATCTTTTTATATGACTATCAATTAACTTAAAACAAGTAGGTTTTTCATTATTTAAAAATGAAGAAATGGAAAACATGTGTCACTCCTTTGAGAGCAATCGATTTCTGTTCTTCCCCCCACTTCCTGCCCTTTCTCATAGCAGCCTGGGCATCATATTTTTCTCTGAGGACCAGTTTAGAAATAAGTCATAAAACTTGGGATTTGCTTTTAGTTAAATTTTTAAAAGCCCAACTGAAAATATTTTTTGTGTATCATGACTTATTTCACAATGTTTATAATTAAGATATAAACTCATGAGAACAAAATCCCTCTAGAGGGTTTATGGCAGTGATATCCCATTCCAGAGAGAAACCTGTACTTAGACTCCCAGTGAATTCATGTGAATGAGCATTAAGCACAAATATTAGGCTTGAGTTGACATAGAAATCCATCAACAAGGAGGTAGTAGTACGTTATAATATCATTGGAAATGGCAATCTCAGCAAGACAGCAGCTCCGTTCTTAAATCATTATGGCCAACCAACCAGTGTAAGGATGCTTACTATGACTGTCAGAGATGAAAATATATATTTCTGTTGCATCTCAGCGATTTTTGCAAGACACTGTGAAGATAAAGACAATGCCATTGTCAGAATGAACCTAGAGTTCCCTGTGACTAAATTAAGTGTTTTTTCTGCATGACAAATGCTGTTTCAGTGAGGACTTTATGACACAGGAAAGTAACATGCAGTTTCAGTTAGTGAGCTGAATTGTGGACAATTTCAAAAGACGTACGTGCAAGGCACCTTTCACTACTTTGAAAGCAAAATAAGCTACTTCAGTGTTAGTGAACTCAGAATGTGCACACTTGGGAAAGGAGTTCAGAAAACTTAGCAGCATATTAGCATCCTGGTTTATTAAGCATTTTTTGTTTAGCTAGTTGTCGTGGTTTAACCCCAGCTGGCAACTAAGTACCATGCAGCTGGTCACTTAATCCCCTTCTTCTGGTGGGATGGGGAGGAGAATCCAAAGAAGGTAAAGCCCTTTTTTATTTATTATATTTATATATTATATATAGATTTATATTTATTTATATATTAATAATAATTGAAATAAAACATAACAACAACAACAATAATGATAATAATAATAATAATAATAATGGAGAGGAATAAAACCCAAGAGAAACAAGTGATGCACAATACAATTGCTCACCACCTGCTGACCAATGCCCAGCCAGTCCCCAAGCAACAATCAGCTCCTCCCAGCCAGCTCCCTCCTGTTCATATACTCAGCATGATGTCATATGGTACGGAATATCCCTTTGGCTGGTTCAGGGCAGCTGTCCTGGTTCTGCTCCCTCCCAGCTTCTTGTGCAGCTCCTCACTGGCAGAACACTGGAAACTGAAAAGTCCTTGACTTAGGGTAAGCACTACTGAGCAACAACTGAAACATCAGTGTGTTACTGACGTTATTCTCATACTGAATCCAAAGCACAGCACTGTACTAGCTACTAGGACAAAAATTAACTCTACCTCAACCAGACCCAGGACACTATTCCACGAATGATTGAGATTCAATGAATTCAATCATCCAGCTGAATCACCAGTTTCTCTACTAATAGTTGATGAAGATCATGAGGAGAGAACTGATCTATTGCTCCTTGGTTTCTCTGGAAACACAAGCCATAAAAGTGACCTCCTTTAGCTGTGAAGTAGATGGCTGTTGCTAAACCAGTCACAGACATGACAACATAATATATTGATACACAGGACAAATAATCAATCAAATATGTCTGAGCTAATTTCCTTGAGCTGCCTTGATAGTTAACAGAGAAAATGAGAGGGTATATTGCCAGTGTTTAATTAATCTTGCATTAATGTAGACATCTAAAATAGTTCAGATTAATTTTGCCTGATATGTGTCCATTTCTCCCTTTTTATTCTGAAATTAAATTAGGAAGACTAGCTTGTTGAAAGATGGTGTCTAAGGATACATAACGGATCTCTACTGTTAATTACATATCTTGCAGTTTCAAATAATTTTGCTTCTGTCCACTCAATAGAACAATGGAATACTTCAGTTTTTATGAAGATGTCTCAATAAAACAGCTATTTCTTACATAGCTTCTAGAAAAAAACCCACATACTTTTCTATTTTGGAGTAAATTTGAAAACAATGACAGAGATAGTAAATGGTAATTCCACAATTTTTTCCTATTAGAGCTTTCAATATACCAATAACCTTTCAATTATTGGCCAGTTTTCCAAAACAATAACTCTAAGTTGTTTCTCAGAAATGTGTAAGTTTCCAGTAACAACTTTCAAATTTCAGATTCACATAAGAGAAAGAAGAAACATTCTTTCTTTTCAATTAAGCTTTCAGTAGTGCATGATACTAGTTTAAAATATATTTTTTAGAAATAATGGCAAATCTAAGCATGTACATAAACTGAAAGCTTAGAGCTTCTCTTGAGAAAACAGTTTAAAAACAATGCTGCAAACACAAACTTCTGATTACCTCCCTTTCCAAACAGAGATGAGAACATTTATACAATGCCAAATGGATTTATGCCTTTTAACCAAGCCAGAAAAAAAGTGAGATAACATAACCCAAATACATTGTTTATTTGGAACAAATCAGTTTGGTCTTCTGCATTTCATTTATGGAAATCTTTACTTCAATAACAGGAGTCCCATTGGCATTCTTCTGGTTTGTTTGTTTGGTTTTTTTTATAATACATGTACAATTGGTACAAGGATTCTCGAAGCTGACAACACTAAGCAAACATAATTCCTCATCCTCTGAATAGGAATATCAAAGATGAGGTATCACACCAGTTTTAGACAGTATATGTTTCTGAAACTATGTTAGGTAACAGAATAAATAAAAAAAGACATTGTTTTCAGACCAGCTGCTGAATGAAGCTGCTGTATAAAACTACAGAAACAAATAATACTGTATTATACACATTATTATCATGATAAGTTTGCCTTCAGAATGTGGTTTCCCTTTAAATTCAACATTAAGGCTAGACCTATATTCATTCTCATCATAGGAATACTGTGAGCAAACTGAAGAGAATTTGTGTTTTAAAAAGTCTGGCTTTCTAGAATTATATACAAAATAAGTTAAAACGTTAAAGACATCAGAAATAACCATCAAACAGAGAAACATTGGTATCAGTCAGCACAGTAAAGTCTGAGAACGCTGATTTTTGTTCAAACATTTAGCAATGCATTTGCTAAATTGTTCCTGAAGTTGAACCTTGAACAAGTGTGTTTAAAAGGAAATTTCTGTTTGATGAAATTCTCATCAAGTCTATTCAGTTACAGAGCAATACAAATTTGAATGATTCTGGGAAGTTTCATTATATTGTTAATAATGCCTACATGACAAATAAATACTTCCAACTTTTGATCCTGCATTCATTGCTGGTGGGCATTAATCACACCCATTTTTGTTTGCTTTACTTGGAATCTGACCAGTTGTAACATTTAAACACAATAATGGATTAAGAATAGATTTAAGACTAGTGTTCCTGCTACATGCCCAAGGAATGTTTGATTATTTTATAGTGTTTAAACTTATTTTCTGCCCTAAATACCTCACCCACAGATTGTATTTTTTAATAAAAAATTATAAACACTCCAAAAAAAGATTCTTATAAATCCATATCTGATTTTATAGCCCTTAAGTGTATTTACTGTAACAAATTATATATTATTCAACTCCCAAAGTATAGTTACATATATATAGTTACATATATTCCTGTAAACTGGACTGAGGTTATATAAGGTTCTGTTTTCAGTTAGAGCTAGATGAAATCACAATGTCTGAAGCACAGAAGTTCAATATTTAATTTCAGTGTTGCCCTACCTCACAGAAAAAATCCCTGTTTGTTTGGGGTTTTTTTCTACATTCCTTATTGAGATATTTAAATACTGACAGATCTTAATGTTTAATTTTAATGTATTGATCTTAGTCTTGTTTAGTATTAAACTGCACCTGAAAACATTTAGCATATCATGCAGAAGTTTGGTTAAGATTATTTGAATTAATATCACTTTACTTTAGACATGTGCATTCCAGATATTTCCCTCTAATCTCAGTATATGGACTCTCTGAAACCTGTGGTGAGAAATAAATACTTCAGACTGTAATATTATATGCATTTAAAACTTCTACTTAAGATGACATGAATCATGTCTTAGAGACACCTGTTTCTCTGCATTGACTGTAAAAGGAATATATATAACTAGCTGTGACAGAGGTGTCTACACTGCAGACATTTACATCCAGCCAGGTGGGCAACCATCCCTTTGTCCTTCATTCTCTTTGGACTAGGTGACATTCTGGGGTTTTTATGGTATGCTATTCATGCCATATGAATTGAGAATATACTCAGTTTATGCAAATAAAGAGGAGATTAAAGAACCATAGGACAGATAGTAAACATATTTTTTCACTGGAAACTTGGAAAGCTTCCTTCTTGATGCTTTTTTACTCCTTTCAATGAATAGCAATTTCAAATAAAGAAGGATGAAAAAGGTAAATTTTTCTTCTGTGCCTCTTGATCTTCATTATGTGAATCCAGGAATTGTACTCCATAACACAGATGAATATTCCAATAATTGAGTTTTCAAATTTTGGTTAAAAAAATCAATTTTTAAAAGTTTTAGTTCAGACTTGCATTTAGACTTCTAAAGTACTAACCTTTTAAAGGATACCTTAAGTAATATTTTCAAACAAAAACTTTCTTCAGATGAGAAAAGATATTTTCATGTTTTTACAACAAAAAAAATATATATCTTAAAGTTCCTTTTGTTTTAATTGGAAGAGTAATTCAAACTTTTCTAAAATCATGATCTAGGTGAAATCCTTTATATTATTATTATTTATCATTATTGTTATTATTTATTATCATCATCATTATTATTGCTATTATTATTGATGTTGTTGTTGATATTTTTTTTTTCTGATTCAGGCCATAACTGTATGCAAGACTGTAGTTAATGGCACCTGAACATTTACTAGAACAGAGGATACAGTCTCAGTGAAAATAGTGGGTAGTAGGAAGGACAGAAGAGCCTCTCTTTTGCCATCACAGCAGTCAGTAAGGAGGGTACCATGGTATAAGCCTGCTACCAAGGACAGGCCTCCATACAGGACCACATATAGTTCCTCTGTATGTAACGCATGAAGATGAAGAGACAGGACAGTCAAGGACAGCCAGCTGGGACTGGAAAAGACAAAAGAAATGCAAATGGGAAAGAACCATCAAAGACAGAAACTAGAACACCCTTAGATTTCTTGTGCCTTCTGTCTAGCAAATCTATACGTACTCTCCATTTTAAAATATAAACCTTTTTGATGTAATTTGTGACCTCTATTCTGTTAATTAGCTGAATTTATTGTATCATGAGAGGAATGAGACCTATTATTGGGCATAGAAAGAAAATATATATACATGAATGCTTATATAAATAAAAATGAACCACTTGGTTCCTCTGTGTTGTAACAATCATCCACATATTTGAAGATCTCTCTTAAATAATTTGAGTATTTGTTGCTGTTTTCAGGAGAAATTGTTCCTGAAGCAAAGACAAAAAGCTTACTTGCATCAGGTTTATGTTCTTAAAACTGCATTAATCCTTATTTGCCTGTTGCTAGGAGTTGCCAACATGGTGATCATGCTTTGAGACCCTGTGTGTCATGTATAATTCTAAGATACAGAAAAAGCACTTCAGTTATTCAGTCTTAATTCTAATTCTGAAACAAAATGGAGAGCTGGTTTGGTTTTGTGTGTATGTGTGGTTTCTATTGTTTTTAAAGCAGATTTCTTCCGAGAGAAATTATATAGGTAAACAATTCTAAGGGAAAAAGCCTCTACTTTCTCTCCAAGTTTTAAAGATATTAATAATATTGAGTAGATGGGATGAAGATACTTTGGATTCCTGATAATATTTTTTTTCAATTATTAAACTATTTGAAATATCACATTAAAAATATTAAACCCTCTCAACATTTTCTAAAGGTGCTGTATTTAATTCTTTTAAAGCCTGATAGAGAAACCAGAATTCTCTATTACAGTCTTTATGGATTTTATACATTTAAAGCATCTCATATGGAATCTATTAGAAACTTGCCCATGGTGAGTGGGGATAGTAGAGGGCAAAACAGTGTTTCTTTGCCCAGCTTTATAATTCCTTTAGGTGAAGAAAATTATTTTTCTTTCATGTTGTAGGAGGTAGTATTTCAGAGATAAATGAGCTGAGGATACTTGGTTAGCTAGAATCTGGGAAAACAGAGAGAAAGACAGGGAGAAGTGACCTAACCAAGTAAGTCAACTGGAAGAAAGGAAAAATGGGTTCAGCCTTCTCCAGGTTTCCACCAATGACACAACTCTGATTAATCTTCCAGGAACCAGTTGGGTGAAGAGTTTTTCACTGTCCTATGTAAGACTTGCAGTGTTTTAATCCACAACATTATAAATACTGAGGTAAATCACTGTAATTCTCATCCTGAGATGTAGCCTTTGATAATGCAACTGTAAAATTTGCTGCTACAGAAAGTCCAATCAGTCAGTTGTCACTCTCTGACTGTGCTTTGTAAACAGCTGGAATTCTTTCTCCTAAGGCATTTATACTACTCTTTACCTCACAGAACTGATCTCAAAGCTTGAATAAATTCAAAGGTACTGTAAATGCAGTACTAAAGATCACAATTTTAATGTATGAATTTTCATGTAACTATATTCTCTGGAGATACTCTATACCCCATTAAGGAATTATGCAGACAATCTTTTGCTCCCATCCTCTACATCCCCAGGCCTGTTTATCTGTTCATGGTGAAATTCTTTTAAATATTTTTATTACACCCAAGCGTAATACCCATGTTATGTAGCAGAAATGATTGCTGTGTTTTTTTCAGGGGAATGAATAACAAATGTCTCCCTCATTATTTCTGCATGTCCCAACGAATCAGAGGGGATAAAGTTCAAATGTGACTGCTAGTATTTTTCATTCTTACCATGCAGATGAGGACTCTGGGGCTATAACATCTGTGTGATCATTTACAATTGGTCTTGTCAAGTTTGATTGTTCCAAACAACAACTGCAAACCCCTGGCTTAAAGAAGATAAATAGACTAACAAATAAATAAATACTAGGACTTATCTTCTTCTTTCAAGCACCTAATTTATCAACATGTAATGTCATGCTGTTTTTAGACAAAAAAGCATAATCTTCAATAGCACAGTAGTAAGAAATAAAACCAATTCTCTCTCAAGAAGACAAACAAAAGTATATCTCTGTAAAAGTCTTAAACTAGAAAATTTTAACATCAATTGTTCATGGGATTTTTTGCAAAACAATAATTTGGTGTAATCTAATCGCTCTATTTTGAAGATTTGCTAAATGAGTTTCTTTATCCTTATTTTCTTTAGTTCTGATGCAGCAGGGTAACTCAGGATGTCTAATTTAGAAGAAGCATAGCTTTCCACCTCAAACAGTTTGCAAAGTGCATCGCTCTGTAGAAAGTGCTGGGGTCCTTCACTGTTTGGTGTTCTATTAAGCACGGGGATGAGCTATTCTTTGAAGAAACTGTCATGAAAATGAGTTAAGCTTCCAGATAAGCTGCAGAACAACACTTTGAAGGTTTCACCAAAACTGAAAAATTTTGTGAAATGTTTTGCTTTGAGCAAATTAACTTTTTTCCTGGTGCTTTAAAGATTGTAATGAAACTTAAATAAACCTGAGAGGATTAGATGGTAGTTCATAAGACTCTCTTCTGGGCACTCTCTGTTAATATTAAAGTTTTCTTCTGGTCTGACTGATTTACTAGCTCAGTTCCTATTCCCCATTATGCATGTAGATAGAAAACATTTCTAGCTAATTACGCTTCTCCTTCACACCTGTATTTTGTAAATAACCAGGGGACATACATAGAGTCTAGATGCAACTGGGACTCATTATCAGCTGAATAGCTACCAAAGAGTTACTTGTTAAACTCCTATGCTTGGCACTCTTAAGTCAATAAATACACAGCACAGATGAAGGGATGAAAGCAACACGTGACCTTGGTTTAAATAACCTGGACATGTGGTAGAGATAGTTCATCTTGTTCAAATAATTTTCAAGAAGAGTATATTTTTCATCAGTATTTTTCAAAGTGTCATCTAGACATTGTTTTGGTTTTCTTTTTTTTTAGATAATCCTGAATATTGAAAACAAAGGTGCTATAACTGAAAATCTCCACTGAAGGTATAATCTAGTTTCCTTTATTTCTTTTTTTCTGGCTAAAACCAGACACTTTTATGCATGCAATTGTATACTAGAATACACTGGAAGGGGGTTGTTTGGGTTTTTGTTTTCCCTCTGAAGATGTCCTGTTTAAAAATACTTGTACCATAAGCATTTTTAGTTATCTGCATACTTAAGGTCTATTCTGTTGTGACTGGTTTTCTTTTTGCCTTGGATCCCTTACACTTTCACTCAAGTCTTTACTTTGAATATTGAAATCAAAGTGGTCTGGGGAAAGGGTACATGGAGAGGAAACAGCTGATTTTGTGTAGAAAACAAAGAGCATAATAATATTTGCTATAACGTGTTTAATATACCTTGGCACATGTTTTATTTTTAAAAACACACAATTTATCACCTTGATAGAAAGTTTACTCTAACTGCTATATCAAGCAATTATTTCTTATAAGCAGTTATTTACAGGTGTTTTTTCTATGATGATACTAGCTTGTAAAGTATATTAACTTTCATTTAACATCTTTGTGTTTCAGTGAACTCAAAAATACAGATTCTTTCACGTTGAATTTTGGAAATCCTGTCTTTGCATGCAGTGCTTCTTAACTCATACACTATCTAGAGTTCTTCTGTTTTGTTTTGGGCAGGGTTTTTTCTTTTTTTTCTTTTTTTCTTTTTTTTTTTTCTCCAGGCAGATGTAACTTCACTATTTTCTGTAGCGTTTAATTTTGAAGGTAGACTTCTCATCTCTCTCTGGAGATTAAGACATTTCATAGTAGTTATATGAAATAGTAATACAATCAAACTGATTTTACAGGCCTTTGGATTTTTTTTTTTTTCAGTCTTGGGGGGTTTACATTTGACCGAACAGCTTATGACAGCTGAAAAGGCACCGAGCCTTACAGATCTTCTGAGGTGTGACAGAATTGTTTGTACTTCTGTGGGTACAATGCTGAGTTGAGTCATGTGCAACTATCAGTGCACCATGATGCTTGTAATTCTCTAACACAACTTATCTTGTGCTTTGGGTTCACTTGTTTGTTCATGAAGTGCTGCAGTCTTTGGTTTTGAATCTAGTATTTTGCACCCTCCCTGTTCTTTTCCATTTTTATTCCTTCTTCTCTTCTTTGGGGTCTCCCAGAGAGTACTATAAAGTATTTTCTTACATAGTTAAGTATCATATACAGTTCTATGCAAAATAAATTTCTTGAATTTTACCATTTCAAACACACATGAAAAGGCTCTAGTGCTCCCCACTTGTTATGGAGTTAAAATTATGAGCGAGGTTTCAGTAGTCTCTTTCTCCATCTCTGAATTGAAAGTGTTTCAGGTTCTGGTTTCAGCTCTGACACTCTGAGCACTGACACTGTTCACTGTCTTTCTTTGTGCCCTATGTTCTCTTCTTGCAATATGAGAATAATGACACAGACTTTATCTAGAAATTGCTCATTGCCCTTCAGTGGTCACAGTCACACATGAGCATTATAAATAGACTTCAAGCCTACACAGTTATTTCCTTGTTTCCTTTACCAAACAATGCCACATAGTAATGTAATTGCCTTCATCCTGGCCTACTTATTATTGCTCAGCAATGTTAAATGTCATGGCCATTTACAACTTCCTTGAATTTAATAAATGAAAATCTGTCCTACTGTGCTGTCTTGTGTTTGAGCTTTTAACCACATTACTTTGTTATTTTTACAGTCTTTTTCAGGTAATATAGAGATGTAACTATGGACAATTCTAGATTCCATATGATTATAGACTTTACATTTACTGCAAATGCTATGTTTTGTACGTTATTATTTCCTAATGGGTGGGTAACATCTCAATACATTCATGCTGAAACTGAATGTCATGGAGAATTGCACCGTTCAGAATTTTGTTTCCTTCATTTATTGGAGAAGCAGAGGGTGGGGCAGGGGGACAACACACAACAATCCCATTTTCTTTTTAATTAAACAGCAGCTCTGCTGACACTGACACTGAGAATGACAGTTTTGTTGCACCCTTTAGAACCTATACTACTCAAAAAAGCATGACCTTGGGTCTTTTATTTGTTTTCGTAATGCACATTAAGGAAACAAAAGAGAGATCTCAAAACAGGTAGAAAAGGTAAAGCAAGATGTATAACAAAGTTTGTTAGGGCAAACTGTCTGACAAGAAAAGATACAAAATTAAACAGAGAATACCTGTTCTCATAACACAAACCCCATTTGTGGTGTTGTTTGGGTTGTTTGTTTTTTTTTTTTTGAAGACAGATAAAGTAGATATCTTCTCAGAGAAAATCTCCAGATTAAAAAAAAAGCCCAAAAAACACCAAAACCAGTCCCAAGTATTGAAGCACTCAAAATGAAAGCAGAATATGTATATTTGCTCTGTAACTTGTGTAGTAAATGGAATACTTTTATATAAATACATTTTTTAAATTACTTAGAGAAATATTTTTAATTTTAAAATAATAAAAAAGGGAAGTATATGAAGGAAAATTCCTTGGAGAACTCCTTTACCTGTGATATATTCAACACAGGGATAAAAGATATCAAGGATCTGAGCCTGTCTTGATTATTTTGAGCCCCTCGGTCCAGTTCTACTGGTGCTTCTGAACTTTGGTAGGGGTTTTATAGCAATGGAGAGAGTATAGCAAGAGTGTACCGTGAACTTTTTTACTCTTTAAGATATGTCTTTTCCCAGTGAAGACGTTAAATGGTAGCACCTGGGAATGATATATATATATGTGTCAGAAGAGAATTTGCCGAAGACAGGAAATCTTCTGCCGGTGATTTGCAGCTAGGGTATGGTTCATTTGTAGCAGCTGAGTGGCACAGTGGGATCATAACTATATTTGAGAATCTGGCACAATATTTCCCCGAGGTGTTTCCATTACTGAAGTAGCTGAACTACTATGCATTTTATGTATTCCATGACCTATTATAGCCCTAGAAAACAAAACAAAAATATATATGGAATTATGTTTTGTCTATTTAGAGATATTTATAGGCATTATTTATATTTACTTTCTCTCTATAAATTTTTTCAAAACTTTCTGATACTTCACTGCATTTTTACACAAATTATGCTTTCCAAAAATATCTCTTTGAGTTCACACCATGCAGCTATAAATGTCCAATATTTTGGAGCTACTGTCCTAATCTATAGAATAGAGGCATGCTTTGGCATTATACCAATTATATTTCTGGAAAGATTAGATTCATACTTTCCCACACACACCCCTGTGAAAGATGTATATTTCTGCTAGTGATTAACAAGAACGTGATGCTGTTCTTTCATATTTTGAATACCGATTTACAGTGCTGGTTTAGCATTTCAAGACACAAGCTTGTGTGGTAAAAGCTCTCTATGGTGCACATTTTTTATGGATTATTAATATTGACTCTAACTTAAACATATTAACAGAAAAAAACAATTTACAAAGAGCAGAATACTTACACCAGAGAACTTTTCTTTTTCTCTTTTTTTTTTTTTTTCCTTCCTGTGGCTGGTTCCTACAGTGCTGCATTATATGTCTCAAAAAATTACATATAACTATGTGATTTACAGTTTCCCAGGCTTGATGAAGAACTATATTATATGTAATTATTTTTTAAAAAAACAAAGCAAAACACATATTCTTCTATTCATTAGGGAGGTATGATAGTGATAAATACTTTGTATGACTATCTGGATAAAATATGTTCATGTTCCTTGAGGTGCACATGAAATAGCTGCAAAGATATGAAAAGCTTTGTCTTACAGCAATGTAAAGCATTTTATGAAATAATTTGGCTATTAAAAAATTAAGAAATCATGGTATTACTTTTACTTATTCATATTTAGAGCTTTCTGTTTGCATTTCTAACAGCTATCTTCCCTAAAGTAGAAATTTGGGTTTAGTTGGGATTTATGGCAGCATAAGTGAAAAAGCTGCCAGAAGTGATTTTAATCCATTAAAAGGAGCTTTATAAAATGATGGAATCACAAATTATAGATGCCTTTTGCTAAGTATAACTTTTTTCTTATAATTAAATCCTAATATACAGTTGGCCTTCTGTTACTAAAAAATCTAACTTTTATTTGTTTACTTTGCAGAATAGTTTTGCTCATTATGTTACTATTTAAAGCTGTTTGTAGGTATCAAATTAAGGTGATAAATATCTTACAAATAACATGCCATACTAAGAAAGAAAAGGGAAAGAGAGGATTTTTAAAAAAACATAGTTCTTTTCTCCTGGAAATTGCTGAGCTCTCCCTAAGAGTTGCTAAGCACCCTCATCTGGCCCTGAAGTCAATGTCAGGACCCAGCCCTGAGCACCTGGTACTCATGCAACTGATTTGTGCAGGGCTTAAAAGAAGTCAGACCCAAGTATTTACCTACATTGTATGTTGTGCTGCAGCGTAGAAAAGTACAAATAGCCTGTTAAAAAGCTACTCTGAGTACTGGAAGCCGTTTAGCAGAAAGGAATTGGGAACTCATGTCTCTGAGTTACCTCTCGGTGTGTATCCTGATCACCACTAGCTAATTCTATGATGCTTCTTTTAAAGCCAAAGGGAAACTTATGCTATGTTCAGAGGCAAATGACTTCACTATCAGGATTTTTCTCATGAGGCAAGTCATTGGTCATGAGAGTGAATGTCACAGCTGTGAGGCAGGAGGAATGTCACACCTTACTGCTCAGGGGCTAGGCAAAGCAGTTCACTGAAAACTACTCTTACTACCCTTTTTCCCGGGTGTTCCTTGAGAGATGACTATTCAAGAGGTTCACTTCTATGTAGTGACAACTACCAGGAGGAGGTTCTCTTGTCACATGGTAAGCATATACCCAGTGACATATTAGGGGAGAAAAGAAAAATTAGGAAAAGCCTAGAGGCTGATTTTTAATACCAAAATGATTAATGTGGTCTGCAGCTTACTTTCACTCTTCAAAAGAGGAAAAAAGCAACCAGCCTAGAGTATTGTATGTTATTTTATCAACAGAAGCTTATTTCAAGCTATCCTTTTACAGGAAAAATATATTTTCAGAGCACAGACATACCTTGCATTTGTGGGAAATGCATTAACCCTACTGCTTCCAGGGAGGCCCTAGATGAAAGTACACTAAGTAGTAAATTCTGCCATATAGAAGTGTTGATGCTGTGTTGTCTGGCATTTTTTTTACCAGAGTCGAAGCTTGCTCGCTCACCCAGCTATAGTTCTCTAGTCATAATCATTATCCAGGTTTTTAGATCTTGAGTCTAAGATTTATTTGTACTCAGCAATGTAAGTAATATAGGTAGTTACCAACACAAGAATAGAAAGGTATTCCGATCATTAAGAGAGAGAACAATAAAGAATGGATTCATTGTGAAGAGTTCTCTTTTTGTTTTTGGGGGTTTTTTTTCTGTTTTCTGGCTTTAAAATTGCCTTAAAAAGCAGAAAGATAAATATCACCTCCTCTTATTAATGCTGATCAGGAAATTACCTTTTTTCACATAAAACAGTAAGAATTTTTACAGGCAATTTTCTTAAGGGAAAACTGTATTCATTCTTTCTTCTACCATTGGATAAGACAAGACTGAAAGCTTTTATCTTACAAAAGGAGATAATTTCAATCAAAAAGGTCTGAGTCAATTTTTGAAGGGTTAAACCAAATAAAAATCCTTTTTCTGTGTCTCTGTTTTGTGGACATTATCTGGGCAAATGAGAAATAAAATTATATTGCATCTGAGATACCTTACTAGGAAGACATCTATTCTGACATCTGTAAAAATTACACTGTCACTAAGGCAAGGTATCCTGGTAAGGATTCATGATGATAAAACATGTCTGTGCCTCACAAGAAAAAAAATTAACTACAGAAATTCTTTTGTTCTTGATTTTTCTATAAACAAATTATTTTATTTGATGTTAAACAGTATTTGTGATCGCTGAGAAACAGTCTCTCCTCTAAAATTGGATAGGCATAATTTTATTTGGTATTTGTAATTGCTATGAAAATTATACATTTATTTTACTGCTTTGTTCAGTTCTCTTATAGGTCTACCAAGTTTCATAATCTTATATAGATTTTGTAATAGTATCAGTTTCAGAAAACTCAAAGGAGGGATGAAACTTAAGTTATTCTAATTTTCTTTTCAATAACTTCATCAGTTATTGAGATTATGTAGTACTGAAATTTTATAATCCTTCACTGAGCCTTCCTGTTCTCCACAGAGATATTTTAATCAGCCTACTTTAGAGTTTTCAGTCATATGCAATGCATTTTATCTTTCTGAGTTTATTGTCAAACAGGAAAATTATACTTAGCTAATTGGTGACATCAGTGGTATATAGTCATGTCACAGTCATGTTAATGGGAATTTTACTAGTTATTATTCTTGTTATATATGTATTTTATATTATGCCTAGGGAAGCAATCAAATGCCAAAGTGTACAATAACCGTAAATCACCATGAGGTCACTCAGGTTGTCCCTCAAAGAGGTAAAAATTCAGTGCTGTCTCTATAATACACAAACCTATATCACTATAACAGTTAATTAGGATGAGTTGCAAAACAGTGTTTTCTCAAATAATATCAGTGCAAGGGCAGATGTGGCTTAGACAACATTAAACTGACAAGGGACTAAATTGGTGATGATTTTCATGGAAGACCAGATCTAAAATATGTAGCAACTAATAAACTCATTATTGAATGACTTACCACTCATTCAATTATTGAATGAGTCAGCCACTCAGTGAGTCACAGTGGAAAACATTTATTTATCTGAACTGAATTATATTTCATTTTTGCTTCAGGCTCAATATGTCTTTCCTTATGCTTTATATTTTATAAAAATTCAGGTTATTTTAAATTATTTCTAAAATTGATTACAGGTCCCAGTTCATCAAAAATGTTCTTTGAATTTTAAAACAGATCTTGAATTCTTGGTAGTTGGTTCTGTATCATCTTCTAGGTGCTTGAACTTATATACTTGAATGAAAAGAGAGTTAATCATAGTGATATTCTGGTTCTTACCTTTAAGTAGCTCTTGGTTAGCTTAGACAACTCTGGGACACTAGGGTATAATGAACAGAAATTACATCTAAAAAGTATTGTAGAGTTACTCTTTTATCTAATTAATGGCCTATGCATGCCTGGGATGACTAGCCTTTCACATTTTCTTTCTGTTAGTTTTCTAATATGATGTATGGGACAAAAATATATTACATATCTTATTGTGACTATGTTGCTTGTGGGAAAAGTAATTGCATGCTTAACAAGTAAGCAGAAATGAAAGACACTTGTTTGTAGCATAAGAAAATTCTACTCCAAAACTAAGTGATCATTACAATTGCACATATTTCTTCTGCTTCTTTTCTTTAAGAACATCCAGTATTAACAAAAGAGATTATCTTCATTCATTTTAAACCAGCAAAAAAAGTGTCCAGTGGCTTAGTCTATAACTTGCTGATCAGATAATCTTGGTTTAATTATTTGCTGTGCTATGGGTTCTCTCTGTTAACCGATGTAAATTGTCTAGATGTTTAAGAGTGAGTAAATGCCTAATAATGCAGACTTTAGCCTTTGATAACTGCTTTGGGAATAAGATGCATGAAAATTATCTAGTCTGTTCAGTGACACAGTTTCCCGAAGTCTTTGACATAAAGGCACGTTGCTCAGCTCAGCCCTTTTCTCAGCCTTTCTGTGTGGGAGTGCACACTGCAAGGTCTGTGTAATATCCCACAGGCAATAAAAGCCTATCCAGCCTTCACTCCGAGATAACTGGAAAATGTGTTGCTGTTTTTCTATGGTACAGTGTTTAAACACCACAGAGAAGGATTTGCTAGCATCAGCTAAGTACTGCAGCAGTTACTCTTAAGTGGTTGCTACAGAGATTGGTACATATGGCTAGCTTATGTCTGCCTTCAGAAAACATCCCCTCAAATATATGAGTCACAATACCACATATTTTCACAGCCCAAACACATTTTTTAACAGACAGTCTATACACATGTTGGTATATATGTATGCATGTGGTTCTCTGTGTGTGGCAAGATTCCAAAGCTTAAAACCAACTTACAAACTTTACTGAATGTGCACTGTTGAACCAAGTTCAAACCCCTTTTTCCTTAGACCTACAGACGTTCACCAAAATACAGTACTGTTGTTGCAAGTTCATTCATTTCAGCAGCAACTTATAATTGTTACATGGCACATTCTCAGGCAAAGTGGCAAAGCATTTTCCCCAATCTCTCTCTGTTTTACAAGCAAAAATTTTATGTTAATTGGAGAGCAGAGGAGACTGGGAAAAGGACAACTTTATGTGACAGGTAGGCACTCTCATTTGATGGCAGTGCTGTGCTGTGTACAGCCATTGGTTGTGACCACTGGTATATAGAATAAAGTTCTCACGACTTTTTGGCAGCGCTTATTGATTAGTTTCACCAGCTAGTTTATATCTACCTCGTTGTGCTTTGTGCTATCGCACTCTTTACATGTTTCTGTTTGCAATTACAAGCGGGCTGCTTCATTGGTGACATTCTGAAATCTAGTAACTCAGTATGAATCAGACAATGCCTCCACAGTCTTTCTCAGAAGCTGTTATAACACTTCCACTCTAATTTCTCAGGTGGTGTAGATGCCTTGGGTTGCAGTAATAGGACCAGAAATCAGAAGCACCTCAGTTTACACCTCTGTGAGTAGACATTTGAGACCAGAATGTGTTTAATCTGATTTATTATAGATGCTTATATAAGAATAAAATTAATCTTTCACAGGAAATGCTTATTTATCTCCACAGAAAAAGATGATTAATCAACTTGTAAATCAGTAATATCATTACACTTGTGCATTAACTTCACCTCATATGTCTAAACTGAAACTGAATTACAAATTTCTTTAACTCCTGTTGTGCAGATTCAACCTTATTAGACATCACAACGGTACTACAAGTGTAGCAAAATTTTCAAAAATAGATTTTATGTGTATCACCATCTACCTGGATATAATGTTTTCTTCTAATAAATAGTTCAGTGAAGGGAATACTGTCAGTTAGAATAAGTAAATAAGAATCCAGAATTTCCCTTTTCACTCTGTAATCCTCAGGGATTCCTTTGCCTTGTCTGCTCAACAATTCTATCAGATAACAGACATATTGACTAATTCTTAATCTTCATGCTTATGCTCATATTATTATTATTATTATTATTATTATTATTATTATTATTATTATTATTATTATTTAAGTTTTTTAATCCCTGGAAGCTGTTCTTTTGTTCTCTCACACCCCAACTCCCCACCCCTTCCTGTTAGGTGCAATTTGCTCTTACATGCAATGAATGTTTTACCAATTAGAGAAGGTAGATAGATTTTAGTAATAGTCTTAACAGGTTTTGGTGTAAATTTATTTTTTCATTAATAAACACAAAGTAGATAATGAAAAAATATTGCAAATCAAATAGCTTAATTGCATATATCCATTCTATAAACACCTTCGATAGACAAATTGTATGAAGACTTAGATTTAGAGTTGCTTTAAATTAGTATATTTTTCTTGATGTTAGTCAGTCTTGAATGTTAGAGATATTAAATTTCTAAAAAGTGTAAAAAATTGAATTTCAAAGCTAATATCTCTTATAATAAATTGAATTAATATGAAGAGTTCATTTTAGTGAAGTTTTGGTGAGCTCTAAATTATTTGGTAACATGTCTTTCATTCCTATAGTATTGTGTTTCTTGATTCTGGTGATATGAGTGAAGGTAGGTCTATGATACTCCCTAGTGAGCTCAAAGCACTCTCCTTTATTTCCTATTCAACAAAGTAAATAGTGGTGTAATTTTTCTAACGTGTAGTTAATAGGAAAACTGAGGTTTTCCTTGGTATCATCTTGGAACCACTTGTCTCAGAAATGCTTCAAAGTTACTTTGTCAAGACAACTATCCCAGCCACAGTTTGAAATCACATCAAGAGAAAGTTACCCTTATACAAGATCTCGCCTCTCTGTTTTGGGTTCTATGACAGTAACACTTAGGTATGTAGAATTAATAAGAATATTCTTTACTCAAATAAGGATTTAATTTTGATTGCAAGGTATCCAGGAACTCAAGTCAAGGTTCAAAAAATCACTCCCCAACGCCCCAACCCTAGCTGCAGTAGTTTCAAGCTTTTTGTTTGATTGGTTTTCAGGTGTGATTTTTTTCTCTCCTTCTCAAAGCCTGTGGCTTTCTGTTTGTCCCTTGTTTATAATTTGTATAAACCTAAGGGCAAAGGGCGTACGGACTGTCTGAGCCTGTCACTACTATGACATGCAAAGACAGTATTTTTTATTCTCTAATACCCCAGGGTCTTTCTACTTGTTATATAAATTCTTAACTACTTGAATATATCTTACATACCAATCATCATCTGTATGTATGTAAATGTAGATATAATTTTCATATATACTGTCTTCTCTAGCTATGTATATGTTGGCACATGGAAAGTGAAACAAAACTGCACAGTCTATGCAATTGTTAGGTTCTCTTTTCTGCTGTCTAATCAAATTATGAGCTAAGAAATCATAAATAGTAAAGAAGTTATTAATTGCAGGATTAAAGCAGCAAAAAAAAAATGTGGATGTGGATGTACAATGGAAAAATTGTATTTGTTGCTACAAATAAAGAAGGGAAAACCTTATCTGATGCCACTCAATGTCATAATTGCTGTGTCAAAAATTAGATAAAGCAATATGTTCAAAGGCACAGAACAGTATTAGTGCAACCTTTTCTTTTCATTCTGGTATGTAGGAGTAAAATGTCTGAATTCTAATTCTAAACTGAAATTATCAGTCTACATTCCTTCATTGATCTATTTAATATATTAAATTTTGACTAATTTTCCATTTACCTTTCCTCAATAAAAACGCTTTTAAAGTGTAGACAAATTCAAAATAGTTGAAATCAAAACATGTAAAGTGGTGAAAATACAGTAAGGTAA
Organism: Microhierax caerulescens; assembly: GCA_035590215.1. Lineage (NCBI taxonomy): Eukaryota > Metazoa > Chordata > Aves > Falconiformes > Falconidae > Microhierax > Microhierax caerulescens. The sequence goes on from JAVJGJ010021179.1 coordinate 32,752, forward strand.
AACTCTGTAGTAAAACTGCAAGGTGTCAGATGTCTTCCTTTCTTTCCAAAACTTCTATTTAAAGAGATGAGAATGCATTCAGCAAATATACTGCTTTGTTACAATAGTTACGTTCCGTTTTCCTTTCTTTCCTGTTCTAGGATTCTCTTCTCTGCTCCCTTGCCTTGGTGCTATTTCAGAGTTATTTTTTTCCTCTGTTTCCAAATTCTAATTCTATTTGCTAAAATGCACTACTTTTCAGGAATGTACAAGGAAGGAATAACTGGTAAAATGGAAGTCTATGTATCTCAATTTTTTAAGCTTTCCCTTTGTCTAGATAGTGTGAATTCTTAAACTAAAAAAATCACACACAAAATAGTGACCAGTTTGTATCTTTGATCTATAGTGACCTTATTAATTACTATGAAATCTATTTTAAGATTTTTATTTTTAAATCAAATCACTAAAGATAGTGTGAGTCAGTTTTTTCAGTAAAGTTATAATAATATCAAGGTTTACTTTGAAAATTTGGTTTAAAATTTTAATGAAATAAGGCATATGTTTCTGATCTTTCATTATATTCATGCTTTTTAGTGTAAAACTGAAATATTAGAGGTTTATTTCTTTTAGATTTTTCTGTTATTTTATTTTGCTTCTGTTATGCTTGTGTTAACTAATTGCAATTGATCAGTATTTAAATTTCTTTTTGGATTAAACTTGTATGTAGGTGTCAGACTGATTTCTTGAGTTCTTTTTTTTTAATTAAAAAAAATAAGTCTGGGTACTGGCAACTTTATTGTACCTATTATTAAGGATAATATTTGAAGTATTTTTTAAATGCAAAGAGATATTTGTGTACTAGCAAAAAATTGAAAGTAAGAAGGATTTAAACAATAATATCAAAATTAAGAAGGTTATAAAATTAACCCTCTCGGTATGGGTACTATCTTCTATTGACCTTAATGAGCCAGGAGATAGCTTAAATGTCTGTGGGAGCAAATTCAAATTGTGGTATTAAAAGAAACTATGTTCTTTGAAGTTCTTTTAAGATTCCAGTAAAAGCCAATGAATGGAAAGGATGGATTCTTCCCTCTCTTCAAGTAACTTAAATATTTTTATGTCACCCCAAGAATCAAAACTGAACATGGCAAGGAAAGTAAGAGGTGAAACAGAGTAAAAGGGACTAAATTCCGTGACACTTAGGTATTCCTAAAAATTTGTTTTAAAGACGTTCCTGATAATGAATATTTACTATCACTTTCTTAGCTAAGTCTTCTCAAAATTTTTATTTACACTTTCTGAAAAAAAAAAACCCAAAAACAAAAAAACCCAAACAAACAAAAATTAATCTGACCTTTAAAACCAACATTATTTTAATTTCAGGAACTTAGCAAAGTTTCTGAGGCTACTTTACCTGATTTTACATATTTCTAACAATACATAAAAATATATTTTCCTAACAGTCTAGAATCTTAGGTTTCTATTTGATAGTGATTCAAGCAAAAATTAAGCAAGTTATTTTTTATTCTTGTTTTGCTTTTTTTATTATTATTATTATTTTAAAGCACTAGATATTACTTACCTGCTTCCGTAGGAAGAGATATATATTTGCAAATTATTTCCTAAAAGTGCTTTCCAATTCTTATTAATACCCAGATTTACCTGTATTTTAATGTTAAGAGGTCATGTCTAATAACAATTTTGATAAATATATGCCCAAGAAACCGATAGTTAAAACTGATTTACTGTCTTTTAATGTCTCAACTTTTTGAAGAATCTCAAGAAAATGGTCTCATGTCTTTCAAAGGCTTATACAGTTTCCAGAAAGAGGCACATGCCTGTTTGCCAGCTTCAAGTGCTAGGAAGTTTGAAATGTTTTGCCTCTAAGATGGAATTCACCTAGCAGAAGATTGTAGTTGTGCAATATTTGGGTTATCAAGGTGACCATAATGTGTGGTGGCATGGTTAGGAATGTCATGTATGAGGCTTTGTCCTCCTCTTCACTAAATCTGTCACTGAAAAGTCTACATAAACATTTCATAAGAAGTTTCAGTTAAGACTAGGAAGCTGGCAGGTCTTCACTTAGGTCTAAGAAATTTCCTTAAGATTAAAACCAGGCAGAATATGTAGTTGTGCAGGAATAAAATGAACGATTCTGTGATATATTCAGAAAATAACCTTTTCATAAATTAAAATAAAATACCCTTTAATTCCACTGAACAACTCAAAGAAACGTCACTGATTAAGAAAGCAACTGAGGTGATGGAGGTGTGAGTGCAGAGGCACAAGTGGAGGAAATAGAAGATGAGACAGAAGAACCTCAATAAGCAGTCAGCAGAGACCTCTGAATATATAACAAGAAGCCTGAGCCCTGAGCCTAATTTTCTCTACTGGGGAAGAATCTCAAAATACAGGCTTTAATCAATGTCATTCTGAAGGACAGCAACACATAGCCACCCTAGAAATTAAGTTTCAAAATGTGATCAAACTGTGGTTTTGTTGTCAACTCAAACTCATTCAAAGGACTATTCACTTTTCAGGTCATATGGCTATTTACATAATTGGCTGAAGCTAATATATACTAGTCAGAAATATTTTGATACACTGCATTTTCTTCCTTTATGACTCATGCTTCATGCCTTGATATTTATCACAGATTCAGCTGCACACTCTAACTCTGTTGTTCTCAGCTCTGTTCAGTTTGTGACTATTTTACTGATTAAACTGAATATTTTAGTAACAGATTTACATATACACTGATTGCCTTGTGCACTTGCATTTTTTTGATGAGCGGAGAAAATGTAAGGAGAGTTACCTTCATGGCTTTCTATGATGTATCGTGTGTCTGCCTCCCTGATGCACGTGTGATTAAAGCTTGTACTTTCATTTGCAAGGATTCAGATACAGTGTAGTTAATTCCAAAATATAGACCCTTTAGGAAAATGCAGAAATGAATAGTTCTCTTAAAAGTAAACAAGTAAGTTCCCTACTATGATGAAAGAAGGGTGATACTTGTGAAAACCTGTCAAACATCTACAGACAAGCAGACACAAGATCTACGCTGCTGGGAATCATATTCTCTACAATCTGGGGAGGCTAAAGACAATAATGTGGATGTGACAGGAATGTGGTTTTGGCTGTTATGTAAAGCAAGTATCACATTCCTTTGTTAGAAATCTATACTTTGATGTTCATTACTGATTTCACAGTGAAGACTATGAAACCAGGTCACTGTATGGAATGCAAAGTTATTTCTTGTTCTTGATAACTTTGAATTAATTTCTGTTTTCACTTCCACCCTTTATGTTCTCCAGTGTGTGTGTGTGAACATGTACATGCTTTTGATCTTATTCATACCTTGCTAGGAAAGTAAGTTATTGAGCATAAATACTCAAATTAGAATTACTTTCTTGCTTGGCTGTATTTATACCTACGGGATAATGCAAATGGGTCAGAAAAGATAGTCCTGCATCTTTGGATATAGAGTGTGCTGAGTAGTCCTAGGGTACAAGGGAGTATAACTTCTGGGGAGATAAGAACCTGAATCCCTTAAAGTTAAGGATTCTCCAGAACTAAAACCTACTTGCTGGGCTATGATGTTATCACTCCCACCAGAAGCCCATGGTCCTGTTTTTTATTTCACAGAAGAGGCATAGCCTCAGTGGACTTGTACACAAAGTTGTCAACCCTGAAACAAAAACGGTCTTAAATGTAAGTGCTGCTTACATGTTACATTTAGCCAAGAAGGTAGTGTTACCGAGCATTTGTTTAAGATTACTTCGGTAATTTAGTAACAGCGCATTTAGTTTATAAAACTACCCCCTATGTTTTACGTATCTTAGTTTAAAACAAAGAAACCAAATGGAAGACAAGGTAAGTAATCTTTCTGATCACTCTCAGTCTTTGAGAACAAGTTTCCACGTAAGCTTTTTTCCTTCCCTGAACAGAGCACTCACTAGAATGTCAATGTTTTGTAGCTATAAAAACACTTGGAATATATGGACTGTATGTATGACCACAGGAGAGGTTTACAACTTCTTCTTCTATATGGATTCCAAGTATCAGCTGTAAACCAAAATGTTATTATTTATGCACTGAACTGAAGCTGATAAATTGCTTTCTTTACAAGTATTAAGAAGTAAAGTTTCAAGTCTTTATCTTTTGCATGAATGTGAATAATTAGAAGGCAACTCATGAGAATCAGTATGTCAAAAATGATGCAGACAATGCATACATCAGGTCCACAGTATTAGTCTGATTCAGGAAGTTCTGAACCAGGAAGGCCTATAAGCAAGCTAGTATTAACAATGATGTATTTGAAGCCTCGGCAGCTGCCCTTTATTGGAATATCAAAGTACACAGTTCAATCAGCACATTACGAAAAATTTAAAATGTTACTCTATACAGCTGAACTGGCAAAAACTATTTTTGATTTAAAGCACCTGTCTGTGTTACAAATTCACTGTAAAGATGAAAGCAGTGAACAAACAGAAGTGTGAGGCAGATAGAAAACTAGCTGAATGATTGGAACCAGAGGGTCATCATGGTGACGATACAAAGAAGGTTGAATTGCTGAATGCCTTCTTAGCTTCAGCCTTACTGCTAAGGCCAGCCCTCAGGTTTCTTAGATGCTGGGGGCAAGAAAGGAAGTCTGGAGAAATGAAGACTTCCCCTTGGTCATGGAGGATCATGTTAGATATCCCTTAAACTTGACACCCACAGATCCATGGGCCCCAGTGGCATGCACCCATGAGTGCTGAGGGAGCTGGCAGATGTTTTTGTTGAGCCAGTCTCCATCATCTTTGAAAGGTCATGGAGAACAGGAGAGGTGCCTGAGGACTGGAGGAAAGCCAATGTCATTCCAATCTTCAAAAAGGACAAGAAAGAGGACCCTGGAAACTACAGGCTGGTCAGCCTCAGCCCCATCCATGGAAAGGTGATGGAACAGCTCAGTCTGGAGGTCAGGAACCGTCAACTATGAATTCACTAAAAGGAAATCATGCCTGACCAACCTGACAGCCTTCTATGATGGACTGACTGGCTGGGTAGACAAGGGGAGAGTGGTGGATGTTGTCTACCTGGACCCCAGCAAGGCTTCTGACACTAACTACCATA